>VDFB02255576.1:0-35326 GCA_007258455.2 Sequoia sempervirens
GGTGCATTCTCTTGCATACCTTCAAGAGTGTTTCCCAAAGAAGATATCTATGCATTTTTTTCAATAAGATAGAAGAAATGTTGTCAGTTTAGTTGAGCATGCTTTGGGAAAGTGAATTGGAAGAAATCCATGATGACTGCAAAGTGTTAGTTGAGAAAAAGTAGGATGTTTGAAGGAAAGTCCCCTTGTTTGAATTTGAGAAGTACATTAAAATAGTGTTGAGAAAAATTCATGATGAATCTTTCTAGATTGATGAAGCATATTTGATTACCAGAGAAGCTATTAGAGATGCAACTAGTTTGTGTTCCTCCAGACCAGTTCTCAAACAAAAATCTATGGATGAGAAAAAGATATTTGAGGTTACCAGTGTGAATCTTGAAGGAAAAAGGATTGATTTAAGATCGATTGTTGATCTGGTAATACGGTATGCTACTATGGTCATTGATCACAAAGTTTTTATCCCTAATAATGACCTTACAGTTTCTACTGTTGTTGTGCATACTATTGTTGATATGGTTAAAATAGGTATAGAATATGACTTATGCAAATTACTCCATCTACATCTTTTGAAGAATTTAAGGGAAATCAAGAAGAATACATTTTAGTATGGAAATTTGGTTGTCTATTTACTCTTTTACTTTTTGAAAGAGTTGTTGGTAATAGGAAGGATAGAATGGTAAAACTCAAAGCCTATTGCCTATCAAATCAGGAACTTTGTGATAAATCTTGGTAGTTTGGATGCACAAGAGTCTACACTTGTTGCATTATTTAGAATATTTCATATGAGGATGAACAAAAGGTTTAGGATTCTAGTAAGTGTTGTTGAAAGGTACTTCAGAAGCATAAATTTTCTTGTGTCTACAAATTTTTATCACATGGAAGTAGTTTAATCAAGGTTATTTTGGATATCTGAATTGAACTATGAAGTGTCAAAGGTTGAAGTTGATAACTATGCTAAAATTATTTTGGAAATCCCTAAGAATCTTGGTGTAGAAGGCACCTTTGGTAGCGTGACTGGAACATGGAAGAAAAGGAAGAGTGTTGTTAAGCAAGAAGTTATAGAAGGAAGTGAGCTTTGTTTGGTGTGAATAAGTCTTGTACTAGTTTATTCCTTTACTAGGGACTTAGGGGACTTAATTCACATAAGCAAGAAGTTATAGAAGGAAGTGAGCTTGAACATGAGCATCAAAGAATAAATATTCATAGAGCTTTGGAAGAATTGCAGAAGGTTATTCTCGGTGCTAATTTTGAGTCATCTATTTCTATTATGGAAAATCTTTGTGGCATGATTGATTCTTTAAAGGTTTACATCTCTAGACTTGAAGTGTCTATTTGAATCAGGTCCAATGAAGAAAATTTGGAAGATATCAAGGAAAAATGTGTGAATGCACATAGTCGAGTGATGAAGGAATTGGATAGTGTACAAGGTTGTGAAGAAGAGGCACATAAACTCATTTATTTTTTCCTAGGTTGGTCTGGTTGTACACTGAATATAAAAAATGAGATAAGGATGAGTGAGTTCTAGTTGAGCACTCAGGTTGATACATACAGGTTGGTAGAAGATAAAGATAATCAAAGGTGCTCCTACATTGTTCATCTCTAGGACAAATTATTTTCTCTATAGGATTATTGTTATCAAGAAGTTTGTGGCACTCAGAGACATGATTAAACTCATACATACTACTATTTCTAGTGCTCTTGGTTGTATTGGTGAGTTATCATAGATCAATCTTAGTCCCAATACTTTAGCAGATGGTGTAGAGTCTTTAATCAAGCTTGAGCTATTTTACAAGACCCTTGAAAGTGGAAAAGGTTCATGGGAAGAAGGTAAAGCATCGTGGAAATCTATCCTAGAGAGTCTTAGAGGTTCTTCTTCAGGTTAATTCAATTGTGCGTCCATATCTTTTTTGGATACTTTTTTGATATGTACATAAATATTAGTGTCCCTTCCTTTTTCATTTTTGTCAGAGGGGGAGAGATGAAGAGATGAAGAGATAGATAGTTAGAGTAAAAACATTTTTTTGAAGAAATTTTTTGATAGGGTGAGTATTCAATGTATTCAATTTCAGTTGCTGGAAAATGTTTTTGTCATGCATGTTGCCATCAATTCCAAAGGGGGAGATTGTTGGAAGCCTGGTAACATGAGCATGAAGTATGGATGGTTTGTGTTGGTTGTTACTATGTTTTCATTGATGTCAACATGGTGATAACTATATGGGAAGACTGCTTGGTTTACTAGAAGTTGTTCTCTGTCGGTGATACCCTTTGAGATGGATCAGTGTGTTGGTATTTGAGTTTGAAATTCATCACAAGATCTTATATGACTCTAATCTCTTAACCATGTTTTCTTGGCTCATTCATACAACTATATCCTAGATCTTTAGATGTCTTTTGTTGTGAGCAGAAAGTTATCTCTGACAGAGTTTAACTCTATATTTTACTATTGTTTTGTGTGTGGCATATTGTGTGGGAGACTCTACATTCTACTAAGGTGAATATTCTTAAGTTGTGGTTTTGATTGATAGTATCTTTGTTGGTGGCATGACGGGAAATTGATGTGCTCTTAGATCTTAAAGGTGTTTGCTTTGAGAATTATTTATTGGTTTGGACAATTGTGTTTTAGTCTTGGCTGACTTACCGTATACAATATATTATGAAGACTAGTTATGCTTTATGGATGCTATTCGACTTGGTATAATGCTTAAATCATACATGGTGTCGACTAAAGAATTTTATTATTCTTGTGTTCATCTAATTAGGTCGACCTAATTGATGATCAAGATATGCTTGTATATATATAAGATGTTTTGAGGAATGAAGATATGGTATCGATGAAGAATAGAAAAGGAGAAGGAGAAGTGAGAAGTGTGTGTGTGTGCGCGCGCGAAGGAGAAGAAAAGTGTGAGAGCCTAAATGCTTTATCAATTGTGATCAGTACAATTTTGTTGAGTGATTATTGTGTGAGGTAGTACTTCATATTCTGAGATTCAGTGGAACTGAACCTTACACATTGAAGGTGTATTCTATCAATTCAATTGTTTGGAAGTAAGCCACTATCATTGTAGCTTGGCAGTGAGCCATCTTTTATACTCACCTATTGTGAGCCTTTTTAAGGATAGTGAATCCTAGCAATGAGCCCCTTAATATTTTGTAACCGGATATAATATATTGCGAGTTAACCCTCACCGTGGTTCTTCCCTTTTTGGGTTTTCCACATAAAAATCCTTGTGTTCTTGTGTATGGTTGTATTGACTTGTTTTTATGATCTCTCTTGCTAATTGAGTCAGAATTAGAATAATTTTTAAATGGATTTATTATGGTTTTATGGAATACTGATTCACCCCCCTCTCAGTATTCTGGATGTTCAATAGTTATAATGTGAGTGTGTTGTAACATGCTCATGTTTTATGGAGACAAATAAAATGGTAAAAATTTCATGGTATCCTCATGACTTAGGACTCACATGCTCTTTTATTTTCTACATTATGCACATTATCCAACAAATAAATTCCTTTTTCATGGTGTTGAGGATGTATCTCGATTGAATTATTTGCATATTCCACCACCTTCATTTGTTTTGTCAATGTAGAAGAAGTAAATTTCATGTTTTTAGGTTGAATTTGGTTCTATTAACTAATTTTTTCATGTTTTAGTGTTGGAATGTTAATTATCATGTTTTTTGTTTTTGAAATTTGATAATATAGAACCATTATTTTTATAATTTTTACTAATTATATTAGTATTGATATATAATTAAATATTGAATATGAAAGAAGTGGTTTAAAATTTCTAATTTTGAAGGGGTGTGAAGCCAAAAACAAATAAAACATAATTGTGCAATCGATCAAATTGATTCCTAAAGTTTAAGGTATTTTCTTTTTATCTTTCTATGTTTTGTGCTTGCCACCTTGTCAACATAGTTCATGTGCTATATATTGTACCATTCCTAGTGATAAATGTATTGATTTATAATTTTTGTATCAAATGAAGCTCATGCATGTATCAAGTAATACTTGACAAATCACATTCTCTCAATGCACAACCAAGTGTCACTTCTTGACCGTTGAATTCTCTAGAGAATTCAAATTCTCCTATAAATACCCCCTCCTCAAGGGCATTCAAGAACACTTTCATTTGGAGCAACCTTATGCTGCCAATTTTCCTTCTCAAACACTTTGCATTTTGATAACTACATGTTGTCCATTTGAATCCTCAAGCCTTTTCAATCATTCAACCATATTTGTTAATCATCTTGCATATAGAATCTTGCATCTTAGTCACTCAATCCATCATCTAAGGAGCACACAATCCATTCCAATCAAGGGCCAATCAAGGAGAAATCAACAGCAAGGAAGGTGATATCGTTTCTATTTTGTTTATCCATTTCCTTTCTTATTGTCCTATCACTCTTTTGGCTAATCTTGAGGTGTCCTTGGTATTTTGTCATTCATATTTCTTAGTTGTTTTGCACATTTAGAGATTCTTCAAATATTTCTCTATGGTTGGTTAATACATTTACACCATAATTAGGTAAGTGTTTAAATGATTTAAAATATAACAACCTATTAATTAAGTTCAAGAATGGTTTCAACCATATTATTCTCATGGTGGGGTAAACTAACTTGACTAGTAAAGCCATTATTTAATTTACCATCTCAATTGGTTAAAGTTCTTATGGATGTAGAAGTTTTCATCCCAAAGTCCCCTTTCAAGTTTATTGAATCATTGTTGATCCCTTATGTTAGAATATGTAAGTGTATCAAAATACACACATAATAATTTGGTTACAACATGAATGCACAACTCTCTTAGCAAATATCCTTAATTATTATTAGGACACAACAAGTCCTTTTTTCAAAGATTGTTACATTCTCAAAACACTCAAATAATATTATTCTTTGGTATCCTCATCTTTAAATTTACTATATAAGATTACACCTAGAAGGGTACAATAAATGCTTGCAAGTTATCATTCAAAGAATTATCTTATAGCTTATAGATTTACACCATATTGGTTTAATAATATGAATATAACTACACTTGGTTACATACATTAGGCATCAATTCATAATAGTGGTTTCACATAACTGTACAATTTAACTAAGATCAACTTCTTTAGATTTATCCATACATGTACATAGTGATAAATATATCTTTAATTTCACCTATCTTGTGAAATAACTTGAGAACAAACTTATGTGATCACTTTGACATTCAACTCATGAGCTCATGTGCCTTCAAACAATCTTGATACAAGTAGGAATTACTAGGTTTATAAAGTCCTAGGTGATTTAAAAGATAACAAAACACTTGTAGGTGAGGTAAGAAAAAAGACCGTATAACAAATACAAAAAACAATTTGAACTCTCACTTAGAAAAGAAATATGACATTAAAAATTGACACAAGAAAATACCTAGACCCTAGACATATCATTAGTGAGGTATAATAAAAGACTCTATGACCACACAAACTATTTCCTTAGTCTCTCATACCTTCAAGAACACTTAAAAAAAATAGATGGATGAAACAAATACTATAGGGTTAATTTACTGACACATCATGATAATTGCATTTACTTTAAAATTCTTCCTCGGCCTAAGAGCTATGAATGAATCTCAACTAAGAATTAATTATAACATTGTAACATGTTAATAATATTATTTTAATAATTTAATCATTATGTTTCATACTAATAGAGCAACAACTTTACAAAAGATAAAGAAAATAAATAAATATTTAAACAATCATAATAAATACTATACACATGAGAGAAATTAAGAAACAATGTGACATTTCATTTTGTTAATAAGTTAATTTCCCTTGTACTTAAGATTATCTATATAGATTCTTAAATAACAGTAAAGTAAAATAAAATAACTCTTAAATATGTGTGTATATATATATAACATACTTTTATATATTTAAGAGTTATTTTATTTATTTAAAAAATATATATAAATAATGAAAAGAATAAATTTATAAATATTTTAAAAATAAAATAAAATAATTTCTAAATAAATATTTATTTATATATAAAAATATAAAAAATAATGTTTTATTTTGATATAAAAAATGATAGTAAATAATATCTATACATTACTTACATATATAATGTTTATAAAATTAAATATATCTATATAAAACTAATATTACAAGTACATTATATATTTATGCATTATTGATAAATACATTTATTTAAAAAATATTTTACTTATTTAATTAATCATTAGTATTTTTATATTTATTATATTTTCTTTATTTACTTAACCATTATTATTTTTATATTTTATTTACATATAAACAAAAGTAATTTATATAAATATATAAAACTAATGTATATAGTAATATTAATTTTATTTATATATAAGTATTTTTACATTAGAACTATTTTATTTAGGATAATAATAATTCTATTTGATCTATAATATATAATATAGAGTTTAATTTTTTAAAACTTTTTTCTAATTTTTTATTTTAATTATTATTATTATTTTTAATTTTATTTTATTTCATGAAGTTACAAAGAGGGGATCTCATTTCTAATATAAACACTCGATAATAACATCCCAATGATTCTTTTGATACATTATATTTTAATTTTCATAAAGTAAAATGCAAGATTTTTAGGAATGTTGAGCATAAATTCTTTTATCCAATTTTTCAAGACATTTTTTCGGACCGTAATCAAAAAAATATTTAGCTAATTTTTAAGAAAAATAATTGAACTCTTCAAAGATTGTTTACTTGTTATATTTTTATTTTATGACATTAAAATGAAAGGTACATAAGGGAGGTAAAGCTTCAACCAGTATAACAATTGAAAGACAAACTATTCCTTCATTTATTTGAAGTCAAAATATTACATTCATATTCAGAAATTCATTCTTGAATCAATCTTGAATCAATTTTGGGTGTTTTTGATTGATAAAAATAGCTTTACATAGTTGTATTTAACATTGTTTTTTTAATGTTTGCAGCCATATATTTTAGATTTTAAAAGAGTTGTATAGGTTTGCAAGTTGGGTTTTCTTGGTTAATAAAAATAGTTTTACAAAGCTGTATTTAACATTGCTTTTTATGTTTGTATTCATTTTATTGTTTAATAAAAAGAAATGCATCATATATTTTAATTTTCAAAAGAGATGTAGAGGTTTGGAAGACATAGGTGACATTAAAATCAAAAGGGCATAAAGAAGGTGGGGCTTCATCCCAGCTAAAAGACAAATTATTCCTTCATTTACTTGAAGCCAAAATGTTACATTCATTTTTAGCAAATTCATTCTTAATCAATTTTGGATTTTCTTGGTTAATAAAAATAGCTTTGCATAATTGTATTTAACATTGTTTTTTACATTTGCATTTCTTATTTCATTGTTTAGTACCAATCTATTTTTATTTTTCTTGCTAAAATAAGTCATTAGCCTTATGAGTTTATGCCAAAGAAGCTACCTGAGGTTTTGCACATTATGGGCATTGCATGTTATGATATCATTTCTCAAGATTTTCTATAAAATGTTAATAAATAATTAAAAACAATATATATAAATAGTAATACATTTACATATTATTTTATTAAAATAATGTAATTTTTTTATATGATGATAAAAATATATTTATATCTTAAAATATATGCTATTAATAATTGTAATTGTATCTTTCTTTATTAAATAGTATATAATTTAAAAACAATACATGAAAATGGCAATCAGTTTACTATCATATAATATTCTAATTCAAATTCATACTTTGAAGTAGTTTTTGATTGGAGGTCAAAAACGGGTTTTGAAGGGGCCCGAAACCCTTTACAACAAAAAGAAGCTGAAATAAAAGAAAACAACATTAAGCCAAAAAACAACCCAACACCAGTGACCCATCAACAAAAAACTTGCCAAAAAGGAGGACCAACCAACAACTCTACATACTTTTCAAAATATTTGTCACCTCCACATCACAGTCTATAGCTTTTTGTGCATCTTCACAAACATCAGAACTATCCTTCCCAAAAGCCCCACCCTGAGCTTCAGTTATGTTCCTAGTCCTAGCTTCAGGACCATCTATTTTTACCTCATAAATAAAAAAAATACCTTTCTCACCTCCCTTCTTAGCAACAACATCCTCCCCCATCTGCTTACCAACAACAACAATCTCAACATCATGGGCACTATCTTTTCATTTATTAGCACTAACCACAAGAGAAGTAACAACAATAGACTCATATTTACCAACAATTTTATAACCCTCCCCTCCTCTCATCATAGAATCCCAAATTTTCCCCATTTGATCCTCAAGAATGAAGATTCTTCCTTCCATATTCTACTTCATTTTGAGGGTTTCTTCCGCAATAGTGTCTGCCACAGTATTTAAGGAGTCAAACAACTCATCTATCTGATTCTGAACAGAGGACCCCTTAACCTTGTTAACCATTCCCTTAACTCTGACATTCATTTTATTAAGTTTGTAGAAAAACCATTTAAAAATATTAAATAAAATAATGGACCCTTCATGCACAGTTCCAAGCACATTAGACAAATCATCTCTATCAATCTTAAAAACCCCTTTTCCCACGGCATCCTCAGAAGAAGAACTAATCCTATCCTTATCAGCAGGGGAGTCCTTACCTTTTCCACAGCACTCGGAGACTTGAGCTTACAGATGGAGCTCGCAATTTCCTCTACCATTGTCTTTCTCTTCTTAATCCTCTTTAAGTCTGCATCCTAGAACTCCAACGCAAAAACATCATCCCCATCCTTATCCTTCACCTGTAAAATCAGCTTGACACTTGAGGAGTCATCAACAAAGAGGCTACTCGCAATTGTAAGAGGATGGCCTTGCTCCAAAATTTGGCTCGCAGAACACAAAACCCTTTTCTTCCATCTCGCTTCCCCCAAATCCTTCTCCTTGGTAGTGGAGGGTGGCAAGGAAGCCTCCCCATACAAGTCATTCTTCACCTTTGGACCCCTACTCAGCACCACAACAACAACTTCTTCACTACAAGTTAAATAACCTCCACTAGTACAACCTTCCCCTTTTTTCTTCTTACCCATGGATGGGCGATGTGGACCACCTTCTAGAGAGGCAAGAGAGTCAAGAATGAATTCCACATCCTCGTTCGACTCATCCTCTTTCTCCAAAATCAGCTTCCTTCTCTTGATCTTTTTGTTGACTTGTTCATCTTCGGAGGTCATTTCATACCCTTCAGCAGGTTTGGATTTTTACCCTTCAGGGTGACCATAGGCTTGGGAACCTCAAAAGTATTCACATAATAAGAGATAAGGAGAATCAGCCCAACATACAATACGAGATTTTTTGGGTTCTTCTTGTGATCCTTAATACCAGAGTCAAGAGACATAAGAAGATAAAATGGGAAAGAAACCCTCCTCTTATGTTGAAAGTGGTTCAGCATAATGAAATTATATACATTCATTGTCAAAAAATGGCCATCCATGGTAATATATCGCATTAATTCCTTCAGTACATCCCCTCATAAAGCCTTTAGGGAACTTCACTGGTATCCACCACTCTTAGTAGTCTTTAAATCTTTCTCTTCATTATCTTTGAAGAAAATTTTCATTTTCATTTGAGCCTCCTTTTTGTCCCTAAAGACTTTCATTTTTTCCATAGCCAAGCCAATAATACCAGCAATGAATTATTCATCAACCTCAAACTCAATCCCATAAAGCTTAAGCACTTTGTCATTCCATCCTTTTAGAAAAAGGTCAGTAACCTGGGAATCATTTCCATGAAGTTTCTCCAAATAAGGTGTTAACCCTCCCTTCACCAGAACCTGCCAGACCTCCTTCCTTTCCTTCACAGCATCACACAATTTAGGTTCGACATGGTTCCTTTCACCAACCATCTTGCCGCAATCCATCTTACAAACACCAAACACAAAACAAAGAAGGCTTTGGAAAACAATGCCAAAGCTACCCAAAATCCGTGTGAGGCCAGAGTTGGTATGAGAAATAATAAAGACCAATTTTTTTCGTTTCTTACGGTACCCTGCTCCTATACAACTCACTTGATTCAAATCTTGCACTCCATATTCACTCATAATAACTTGCCACGTGATGAAGAGCATGCACATCACCAACCATAAGGAAACTTTAATCCAATTAAAATCAACACTCATTATTCATAGTTGAAATAGCCTATATAGGAAGAGGGTCATTCAAACCCCACTCCCTAAAATCTTTGATGTCAATGTTAGCAAAAATATTTGCTAGTCCATTACCTTCTCTTAGGATATGTGAAATATAAAACTCATCAAAGGAATTAAAATATCTATCTAATCCCTTATCAAGGACTCAATAGTCCAAGAGGGAGGAGTGCAAATTTTCAAATTGTTTA
The DNA here is from genome assembly GCA_007258455.2 of Sequoia sempervirens. NCBI lineage: Eukaryota > Viridiplantae > Streptophyta > Pinopsida > Cupressales > Cupressaceae > Sequoia > Sequoia sempervirens. Next base: position 10,349 of record VDFB02255576.1, read on the forward strand.
TGATATTCAAAGAATCCCCCTCCAGCCAAACTTTTCTATAACCTTTAGTTTGAGCCAATTTGAGACTATGATAGGCTTGCAGCCACATACTTTGAAGTAGTTAAGAAAAGAGCATTTATTGTTTTCTTATTTGACAAAAAATTGTATATTGTTAAAGTAAACTTGCAAAATATATAACAAAACATTTATCCAAAATTAATTTTCTACAATATAATTGGGAGAAAAGTTTTGAGTGATAAGGGTGGATTTTCAGGAAGCATAAACTTTTTATCCTATCTTTTAAAGGTTTTTTTGCCACAAAGACTAAAAAAAATATTTAGGTTATTTTAAAGAAAATTTTTAACTCTTCAAAATTAGTTTACTTGTTATATTTTCCATTCTATTAATTTATTTACTTGTCATATCTTAAATAAAATATAATTCAAATATATAAAATAATCTAGTAACAAACTCAAATAAATAATGTATTTTTAATATATTATATTATTAATTTAACAAAATATTATAATACATATACTATATGTAACATATATAACGTATAATATATAATTTTAACATTGTATTATAATATTATAATATATATACAATATAATATGTAACATATATAACATATAATATATAATATAATATATTAAATAATAATATTATAATTTTATATTTTAATTTTAAATTATGAAATATAATATCTTTTAAATAATTTAATATATTATATTATTAAATATTTTTATAATATATTATATTAAATTAACATTTAATATATTAAATTAATCTTGTTATATAGTGATTTATTTTTTTCATTGCTATTTATTTATATTTTTTTTAGCTAAATTTTATTCGCCACTAGTTAATGTTTGGTATCCTCCGATTAAACATTATAATTTAATATTTTAAAATTTATTAGATCAAGGCATCTATACATAAAAATATAAGATTAAATCTCCCATGTGAAAATAAAAAATATAAGATTAAATCTCTGTGAAAACAATTCTCACTGTAAATATTTGTTAGTTAAAAAAAATCGTTTACAACATAGCATTGGTAGATTTTAAGTTAATAAAGAGTAGAAAAATAAGTTTCATTTCATAAATCTCCCTTAATTAAATGTTTTCTTGTGCCTCGGTTAGTTAAGTGTTTTCTTGAGCCTCATGCATATCAATACCAATACCAACTCCTTAATTTATATATGATTTTAGGAGAGGTTTGATTTTAGGGGAGAAAGACTATGGAGGATTATCCTTCTTCCACTGGAATTGCCGCCAATTCAAGATAAGTGACATCGCATATCAAGCATAAGTATTTTCTTACTTCTTGATAATTCATAAAATTTTGGCTCCATTGAAATTGCATAATTTAGTAATACTACTTCAATACTAAATTATTTTCTTACTAAATTTTGGCTCCATTGAAATTGCTGCCTTGATAACGGCTTTAGATAAGGGTGTTGATGCATCATCTTGGTCTCTGGATTGGAGTGGGGTTGCGACCATTGTGTTTGGGGTGAGTGAAACAAATGGACTTATGCTTTGATCCACCCATTCCCCATTCCTTAACAACCACTCTCCATGACCATTGAGCCAGTCCTTCCATTGACCTATTGGTATTTCAAAAGATCCATTTCTCATGAATTTCAATGTCAAGTTGGAACTTTTTGGACAACTTTCAGTCGTCACTCATCGTCAAAGCAAAACCTTAGAATTTTAAGTATTATATTTTCATTTAAACGATTGACAGTTTTGTTTCAGATGGCTATTGATTCTACATGTTTCCTGCTTGCATAACCTTCAATCTATGACTTTACTCCACTCTCATGCTCTCTTACCACTCAAATTTATTTTCCTGTTTGTATATAGTATTATTAATCCCCTGGTTATATCAGAATTTAAGCTCTGGTTTGAGTCATTTCGTTTCACATATTTTGTCTACCAATTGGAAAGTAAGCAACCAAAATTGCTTACATGTGAGGGAATCTTTTGCAATGCAATGCTTGTCACTTTGTAACTATGATGCATTCAGAAAAGAGGACTGTATTTCTACTGTTTGCTCCGCTATCTTATCATCCTTCATTTTAGGAGAAACCTTGCATCTGGGAAGGTCAGGCTTAGATTTTTTATTTTTTATTTTTAAATAAGACTTTGCTTTTTAATTATATTTGGAATTACTATAACTCAGTTTTTTATAAGATTACTTAATTAAATGAAATAGTTGTATAAAGTCTATATTTAAGCTCTATCTATTTTGAAATATTATAATTCACTTTTTATAATATAATTTTATGAATTTAATATTATATAAATTATATATGTAAATTTAGTATTATATAATATATATGTATGTATGTATATATGTTGGTTAGCAGTTATTGTTCAGGAATTGAAAATAAGAGGGGAATGAAGGAGCTATTGTTTAGGAATTAAAATAAGTAGTGAAAAAAAGGGGGGATTAGAAATAGATATTGCTAAAAATTCACAAGGATCCGCACATTTCTTACTTAATATTTGCTTTCATCTTTTTTTCCATTTTTTAACTACACAAATAATTATTAATATTATAAATACAAAATTTGGCCACCAACTTCACAAAAAATTCTTAAATAATTATTAATACTATAAATACAAATTTGACAACTCACTTCATAAATAATTCTTAAATAAGTTGAGTAGCTAGTGGATCCCATAATTATTTCCAACCTTTTTCCATAATTATTTTCAATTTGTAAGTAGTAGTAGCTCCATTAAAATAGAGAAAGATTCTAAATTATCCTTTTCTCATGATTAAAAATTTACAGGAGGACACTTTGGCTCTCAAATTTAAGCACTTAAGCAGGTATGAGAACATCTAGAAAACAACCTTCACAATGATATATTTTTCCTTGTTTTCAATAAATTCTTCTAAAGATAGATAGTTAGGCTTTATTTTAGAATTATTTTATTAATTTACATTATTTTTTCTTTATTTACTTAATTTTTATGAAAGAATTATTTTATTATGTTTGATAAATAAATAAAAATATAATAAAATTGACATGTATTGATATGCTTTTAAATTATATATGCATAATTCAGCAATTGAACTCAATTTAAAAAATAATTATAGCTCATAGTTTTATTTGACTAAGGGAGAGGGCCTGGTAACTTCGCGCTTCTCAAAATCCTATGCATAAATTTCAAATCACTCCCAACAATTAGGCTTGATCAATGACCCATTGATTTACTTATTATATTTACTTTCCTTTCAAAAGACTTCAATTTTTTCCTGTTCTCTTTTTTGAAGTGATTGCAGATAGAAAATAGAGAGTAGTAATGTCCACTAGAGAGTAGGTTGTAAAACTAAGGACTATATGAGTTGTCGATGCCATATCCATAAAATAACAATGCAACATACAAAATTACAAGATAGGTTCAAGATCTGGATGATAAGGTCTTCAATGTTAGCATAAGGATTTCAATGAGTATAAGTATGATTTAACAACGTTCAGGTATCCAAATATCAAATGACATGGCCATTGCCCACAACTAGAGCATCAAACTATTAAGAAATGATAGATTCATTATCATTTGTATATATGTAAGGTTTGGTTATTGCAATTGTAAAGAATAAAGTGATTTGATTTGATAATCATACTTTATATAAATTATATTCTAATCCATCATATTCTTCTAGAAATCATTTGGAATTGAGATAACTTTACAGCTGTAGATTGTGCTTTTGAATAGTACTGAATCTATGAAACATCAAATGCTATTTAATGTTATGTATGTTGCCTTAAATAACAAAATCATTTGAGGATAATCAGAGTCTCTCTTTTATTAATGAATAATGCCCATAAATTTACTTTTGAAGATAAATGAAATGTTTGGTAAGTGTATAGGGGCGAATTTGCACCCCTTATGCAAATTCCCCTTTTTCCCTTCTTCACTTTAGAAAACCAAATTCGAAGGCTAAATTCCACATAAGCCTACTGTCTTTGTTCCACTTGGCGATTGTTTTGTGTGTCGGTAGAGGAATAACTATTGGGGACGCTCGCGTGGCACACAGACATCTGCGTGGTGCGCTTACATCCCTGGTAGATTCCTATGTTTGGAGCCTGTAGAGGCGTTACACTTCCCATTGGAGGTTGATTTGTAATGCCCCCTTCGACTAACCGACTTGAATATGGTCTTTTTCTTCATTCTTCCTTCAAATTCACTCTTTCTACAAGATTTTCAACCTTTTTTGCATCTTCCAAGCACTCAAATTGATCACTCTCCAAGCATTCTAGCATTCAAGCGACACTTTTGCACTCCATAGTAGTAGTAACAACACTCCATCAACTCCGTAGAGCAAGTGTGGAACCAATACCATTGCAATAGAGGCTTGAGTTCCTCTCATTTTCTTCCCCATTAGCCTTGAGTGCTCTTGGTGGAGGTGGTAATCTTTCTACTCTCCTCTACGATTTGGTGGGTAGCACCCTACTGTTTTTGTAGTGCTTTTATGTTCTTTATTGCATTTCTTTCTTTAGCATATATTTCTCCATTATTGCTATCTTGGTTGTCTGTGGAGGTGGAAACACCTAAACGAGGGTCTGACTGAGGCAGGCCTCTATACAACCACCCAACAATTTTCCTCTTCATTGTGTGTAGGTGGACATACGGCTTGAAGTTAGCTGACGAACGAGTACCTCTGTGAGATTATTCTTGCCATATTAACTCTTGTTTATTTTCTTTATCATATTCTTACATATCTTGCCTACTTCATAGCTTTGTTTTGGCCCTTTGGAAGTAGTTAGCTAGGTTGTTAGTTAGTTTTCTAGTGTTTGACCTTGCCTTTTTAGTCCTTTGATCGTACAGAAGCCAGTGCACCTGAGAGATGCTAGCCTGTTGCGCTAGCATCCCAAAACCACGCTTTCGTCCTCGAGCAGAGAGCTTCCTAAGGCGCAGAGTTAAACCCAAAAACTAGCTCGTCTAGCCCTATTCCATGTTTTGGGTCTATAGGGTGGTTGAAGGACCTTATAGTCCCCATCATTCTCGTCCCACATTTCCTAACACCCCATTTAGCTGAGGTAAGTTAGGGAAGCCTTCCGCTCTTGGCTCTCCATGACCTAGGGCCTTGAACATGGTTGGTCCCCCTCTCTTACATTTTTGGTGAACCCAACATGAACCAACGTATATTCATCTATTGGTGTTGAAGATTTCCTCTTGTACCTTGTGATTATTGTGCTCTTGAGCATTGTGAAATTTTATGAGCATCAAAACCCAGTCCACAACCTTTGGGTATATTGTTAGGAGAATTATATGATACCTCTTAATGGAAAGGACGAAGGTCACTACTAGTTTATCTACCGGCCTTTTCTCTAGTCTTGTCGTTGGTCTAGCCATGTAGGAGCAGTTGTCAAGGGGCTAGATAGGATTCTTTGATGAGACCAATCACGTCCCCACTCCTCCTACGTCTCCTACACCATCATCGGAGGACAAGTATGAGGTTGTTCAAATTACTTTGGAATATGTCTCCGCCCTTAGCAAAGGGTTGGATGCCTTAGAAAATCACTTGGAAAGGACCCCAAAGATGGCCAAGGCCACTCAAGTCATTAGTGAGTTGAAGTATATGGTTGGAAAAGACCAGATAGGCATGGAGCTCCTAGCTAATCTCAATAGTCTAATTGATGTGTGTGCTCCTTCAAACAATCCTAGCATTGTGCAAGGAGTCACCTTTGAAGACCATGAGAGACAGCTAGGATTGTCAATGCCTCCTATGTCAATGTACATGGACGATGTCGTACCCTTGATCAGTATCCCCTTTTCCCCCCAAGGATTTGAAACTATCAAAGTGAATAAGATCCCCTTGGGTTTTAGCTTCACCCCTCCTGTCACCTCTAGCGGTGGAGGCTTTGGAAAGATGAGCGGTGGGGGCTTTCGTAGCGTCGGTGGCTTTGGTGGTGGAAGCGGTGTTGGCAAAGGTAGTTCTGGTGGAGGTCATGATGGTGGCTTTGGAAGTGAAGGTGGCTTTGGCTGAGGCCCTACTGGTGGCGGTGGTTCTAGTGGTGGTTCTGGCGGTGGTCACACTAGTGGTTCTGGTGGTGGCTCCGGTGGTGGTTCTGGAGGAGGTTCTAAAGGAGGTTCCTCTAGCCCTCTATCTTCTAATGACCCTATTTTGAATACTCTTCTTCAAAATATGGGTAAGATGTAGAGCCAGATAGTGAGTCTCCCCCAAGCTTCTATCCAACCTATCTTCCAACCTTTCTTCTGGCATAGCCCATTGTTGGTTGCAATCCTAAACACTCCCTTCCCTCAAGGGATGGAGATTCCTAAGTTTGAGAAATATGGCGGCAAAGGGGACCCATAGACACATGTGTCTACCTTTAATTCCTTATGCACATATTTCTTCCATCACAATGCATTGATGGCCAAACTATTTCCTTGATCTCTCAAGGATACAACACTCGAGTGGTACTGTTCCTTGCCTAATAATTCTATTTTCTCATTTGACCAACTTGTAAACCAATTTTTATGATAATTTCAAGCTAACATCGGACCAAAGATGACATTTTTGAATCTTTTCCGATGCAAGAAAGGAGATAACAAAAAGATTATTGATTTTATAGAATGATATTTAGCGCTCTTCTCACAAATCTTGCATCCATTGCTAGATTCTGATGTGCATAAGGTATTCATAGGGAACTTACAAAGGCCTTGGAAAGAGAAGTTTTTCCTTATGAAATACCCTTCTTTCACGCATTTGTGTGCAACCCTACGAGAGTATCAATAGATGGTGGTTTTATTTGTTAGGGTTAGAAATGGCAGATATCTAACAATTAATTGCAGATTTAATTAATAAATAGAGAAACTAAAATGCACATAGAATAAATTATAATACAAAGAATTTAACGTGGTTCACCCAATCTGAGCTACATCCACCAAACAAATGCCATCCACTGATTTTATTATCCAGTGCAAAAACCTATTACAATCTTGCGAATAATCACATTTTTCATCATACTATAACACCCATCTGAACCCCATTTTAACAAGCTTAGAAGCTTCTAGACTTTTGGGCCCTGGCTAAAGCCGATTTCCTTTTTTCATTATTTTTTTCCCTCCTTTCTAAAGTGATGATGTGAAAAGTAGGAAATAATAATTCTCTCAAGCTGTTTCCTAAATCCCTCACTGGGCCCACCGCCCTAGACCTTTACAAGGATACATGTTAGGCACAAAGATACCATGGGCTATACAAGATAGCATGATTAGTCGCCACATACCAACAATCTCCCACTTGAGATTCGTGCTCCATTACACCAACACAATCTCCCACTTGAGAATAACTTCCAGATTTACACTCACCGTGAATTACAATTCTGCATTGGAAATAAGTACCTCGACTCGCTGTTCGCTTATACTTGAATTCAACCTTGAAGGCCAACTAAAGCTGAAGAGGAGCTCAGCTTCTCCCTTGTCACCACCTTCGTAAACATATCCACATGATTAACATCTGTATGTATCTTGTCTAGCTTGACTTGTCCATCCTCCAACACCTAATCAATGAAATGATATCCTCAAGTGTATGTGTTTTGTTTTAGAATGCAAGGAAGAATTCTTTGCAAGATGTATAGCACTCTGGCAGTCTATAAACAAGTAATTTCTAGCTTGTTGTTTTTCCAACTCATCCATGAAAAGTTGCAACCATATCATCTCCTTTTCCGCCTCTATTGCAGCAACATACTCTGCCTCTGTGGTGGATAAAGCAACCACCTTTTGCAATGGAGAAATCCAACTCACTATTGTCCCACCAACTGTAAATACATAACCTGTGGTACTTTGCTTGGTATCAATATCCCCTGCCAAATCTGAGTCAACATATAGCTTTTAAATTAGTATTAAAGCCCCCCAAAACATAAACATTTTATTGGTTGTACTCTGGCAATTCCCAGAACTTTCATTTTACTACATTCCAACACTAACTCCCATTTAATTTAAAATAATTTAACAACTCCTACTTACATGTAAATATACCGGGTCTCAGGCATACCATACATGCATATTAAACTCGGCCACAATTGAAGCATATGGTACCTTGAAATTTTTCTTCCTCCTCTTATGTATTTGGACACATATCCTTAGTCAATTTTAACATGACTAGGCAAAGGTGTGTCGACAAATTTTAGATTCTCCATATATGAAATCTTTGCAACGTACTTCATAATTAGGGGCCCCGAGATAAAATAATTATCTGGCTTTTCCCTATCTCTACAAATTTTCATACCAAGGATTTTCTGTTGCCTGCAACCTCCTCATAGCAAAATATTTTGCTAACTATTGTTTTAGCTCACTTATGTGGATCCATGTTAGACTCCTCATGCACAAGCATGCTTCAATAACATATAAACATAAAAATAATGTATTGTCATTATCCAACCTCTTAAAATAAAATCACGCAATGGTTAGAATTTCATAATCTCCACCTGTGAGTCTCTGCTCCACCTATAAAACTATCAAATTTCAAGTACCATTGTCGAGGTGCTTGCTTCAAGCCATATAAACTTTTCTTCAATATGCACACTAGTTTCTCCTTACCTTTGACCTCAAATCCTTGTGGTTGGTCTGTATATATTTCCTCTTCCAAATCACCATGGAGAAAGGCTATTTTAAATAATGTAAGCTATTCTTAAATACAAAACTGTGGCTTCTCACAAATACTTAAAACAATAATGTAATAGAAGCTTCATTTTTAACAACCTGAGAAAAATCCCCATCATCGTAAGCATCTTTTCTATGCAACTCTCAAGCAACTAATCTAGCTTCTTAAATCTCTCTTCTTAATTTCCATCCTCCTTCTTTCACCTCCTATAAACTCCATTTGTTTGGTAAAGCCTTTTTACCGCAGTAACTTGCATAATTCCTGCCCAGTTTTAAAAGGAGTCCATTTCCTTCTTCCATTCCCATGCTCCCAATCGAACCTTATATCTACCTCGTATAGCTTCACCATAAATACTGCCCGGCCAGACGCTTAACAAAATAGTATACAAAGAGGGAGAGTATCTTTCTGGAGGTCTACTTATCCTTGAAGATTATCTAACAGAAGTTTTTGTTATTTGTTGTTGTTGTTGTTGCCCAGCATGAGGAACCATTGAAATATCATTGTTTGGAATATCATCCAACACCGTGATAATCATTATCTTTTCTTCATGTCAGAGTAACATCTTTGTGCCAAAATCCCCTTTCTCATTGAATATGCATCCCCTTTCTCACAATTTTTTAATTTTCAAAATCCCAAAGCCTATAACCAAATTCATCAATTCCATATCCAAAAAATATAAATTTCTTTGATTTTACATCAAGCTTGGTTCTATTTTCTGAACCTAAATGTGCAAATGCTTCACATCCAAAGGTTTTGAGAAAAAGAATAACTCACCTTCTTACTTGTCCATGCTTCCTCTGGAATACGACAACCCAAAGGATTAGAGGACCCTAGATAATTAAATGTGCTAAATGTTTGCTTTACAATCTTGCCCAGCATTTCTGGGCAACCCAACATGTAACTTCATAGTCTCGCATGTCTTAGCTATTGTTCTATCTTACAGCCACCTAACGCATTTCCTTCTGAGTCCTTGGGAACTATTTTATGCCTATGGATACCATTGGATGAATAGTAATCTCTTCAAACTCCCCTTTGCTACAAATACTCACCACCATTATACAACTGACATTTTAAATTTTGTAATTCGCCCCATTCTCAACCAGTTTTTAAAATACACTTTAGGATTTCTGCCTAAGGAAATAAATCCATACCTTCCTAGTTGCATCATCAAATGAATGTAACATAATACAGAGCCACCGAGAGAAGATAATTGTCGTGGGTCCCTGGGCTGCCATCTCAGATGCACAAAGCTCCACTTCTATCATCATCTTCGGGTTTCCCATCCTTGAGAAAACTAACTCTATTTTATTTTCCATACACACAACTTTCACAAAAATCCATATTAACACATTTTAGACCTGGTAAAATATTATTTGAATGAAGTAATTTCATACCTTTTGCACTCATATACCCAAGTCTATTATGCCACAGTGCTGATTCAGAGTCCACAACAACTGTATGATCTTCTACCTGCTTAACTGCAGCAACTATTCCTGAACATTGACCCTTTTTCATAACAATTAAAGTAGAAGGAATAGTATGACATGTACAAAGATATAAGGTGCCTACTTTCACACCTTTTGCTACTACTAAGGCACCCTTTGTGACCTTCCAATTTTTATCACTAAATGTAACAACACAACCTTCATCATCTAGTTGCCCGCTGAAATTAAATTTATGCTTAACTTTGGAACATGCCTTACCTCATGTAGTAGCCAATGATTCCCATTCTGCAATTAATCTTGATTCTTCCCTTTCCAACAATATGAAAGGGTTTGTTATCTCCTAAATAAACCAGCCCAAAATCCCTTTGGACATAATCAAGAAAATAACTTCTATGGGGGTAGCATGAAAAGAAGCCCCTGAATCTAACACCCAAGAATCATCACCATTATCAAGGGAAAGAATCAAAGCATCCTCATCAGATTTATTACTTACCACATTTTCCTCTTTACTTCTTTCCTTTTTGTCTCCTTTATTTTTCTGAGACCAACAATCTTTCTTCAAATGACTCGGCTTACCACAGTACCAACAATCCCTCTTGTCTCTAGATTGGGACCTTCTATCCTTTGATTTACCTCATGACTTCCCATGATTTTTGAAATTGTTTCCTCTCCTTTGTTCTCGCTTCCCCTCGCTTACATTCAAAACACTACCGATGTGGATGTTCCACCTAAGCTTTTCCTATGAATTTCTTTACTCAAAATAACACCAACAACATCATCAAATTTCAATGTATTCAAACCATAAATAGAATTACTAACAGACATAACCAAGCTATTCCAACTTTCAAGCAAAGAACACGTAATCAAAGAGCCCTAACTTCTTCATCACCCTACTTTACAGAAGAATTGACCGGTGACCGTGATTAAACCTTAATATTCCTGATTAGTAACTGACCCACCTTCTACCATTTTCATATTAAATAAACGCTTCATAAGAAATACCTTATTCAAAGCGGAAGGCTTTTCATATAACTTCGCTAGGGTTTCCATCAACTCCTGAGTTGTCTTTGCTTTTGTAATATTGAACGCCACCGATTGTGCCAGGCATAAACGAATATTGCCAAGAGCCTTTCTATCCAAAATCTCCCAATCCTCATCAGACATTGCTTGGGGTTTCTTGGTTTTCCCTTCCAATGGCCACCATAAATCCTTTTGATAGAGATAGTCCTCCATCTGCATCTTCCATAATTGATAGTTCTGCCCATTAAACTTCTCATCCTTCTTACCCTCATCTACCATTACTCCCACTCAACCGTGAGACCTTCCTACAAACAATAATCGAAAGAAAACCCGCTCTGATACCACTTGTTAGGGTTAGAAATGGAAAATATCTAACAATTAAACGCAGATCAGTCGCCACATACCAACACTATTCAGGGGGTCCTCCTCGCGCTCCTATTCTGAAGGAAAATCCATTGTATCGATCTCTAGAAAAGGAAAAGTTGTTATGAATGTAGTAGCCACTACAAATGATAAACAACCTCAAACCCAATTGAAAATTCACAAAGTTATTAGAATCTTATTCCTCCATCTTGCAAAAGTTGTCAAAGGATAAGATCGTAACCTTTCCAAGCCCTAAACCTCTTAAGGAACCATACCGTAGTTGGTATGATGGAAGTACTTACTGTCAGTACCATCGAGTTAACGAACATGATACCGAATTTTGTATGCGCCTACGTCATGAGATACATGACCGCATCGAGGATGGTACTATTTGTCTCGATGGTAGCAAACAAATTGGTGGCAAAAAAAATAGTGAACTACAAATATACATGAACCCATTTCCATCACATTCTACTAACATGATTATCGATCCCACTGATTCTATCACTCTGCCCGAGGCCTATGTCAATATGGTCACGGTTACTTCTATTGCACAACCTGCTACAGGTTCATCGGATATAACGTTCACATTGCAGGACCCTTAAATAAAAAGCCCTCACCTCTTTATATTCCCGCTCACCTCAATGGAAACATTGTGACAGTGGTCATAGTAGACCCTGCAAGTCAAGTGAATGTTATCATAGAAGAGACATTGTGGCTTAACTCGCTACATAGAGAGAAATATGAAGAAACAAAATCTACCATTCGTACACACAATGGTCTCTCCATGAAGCCCTATGGATCAATAATTTTTTCCATCCTAGTTGGACCTAGGGTTGTTGACACACTTTTCAATGTCATTCCAGAGTCAGATCTGTTTAGGATGAAGCAAGGCATACCCTGGCTAGTTTCTATGAATGGAATTTCCTTCGTTATCCACAAATGTCTGAAGTTCTCCCATGAAGGTGTTATGCATGTAGTGCATGAAATTGGATACCACCCTCTGATGTCCCATGGGGGATATCCATTAGACTATTTTTGGCTTGCCTCGGTTGGTTTGCTTTCTCCAAGAATGGACCTACTTTACAAGAATTACGTAAAGTACAAGGTCAGGGGCAAGGGACAGCCGAAATTGGCTCTTCTTGTATCACAACGACCGACTACCTCCCCTTCTCGAAAAGGGAAAGAGAAGGTTGCCTCCCCTCAGGATGACTCATCTACTCCCCTCTCTTTGGAGGAGTATTGGATGAGCAAGCCTAGATTTTACCCATTAAGTCTGATGATCCCTCCTTGGTGTAGACCCAGGATCAGGATATCAGACCTCCCTACTAAACTGCCTAGACCTTGGTACTACCTATATGGTAGAGGGAAAGGCCCTCGTGGAGAGTCCTCTTTGTCTCGACCTCCGTGACCTCCTACCACTCCTTCTCCCAAAGTAGTGAATGGGAAGAGGCCCATTATTGAGGCACTTGATTTGAATCCCCTCGTTGTTTCTCAACTTTCCCCTTCTACTCCCATTTAGGAGTTTGTTCCTCCACCGGAAACGGCTGTAGTGGACACTCCCATGGCCGAGTAGGAGCCTTTCATTCCTTCACAGCCTTCGGCCTCTGGTTGAAAGAGTCACATAAACTGCCTTGCACGTGAGCGTAAGCAACGATGAAAGGCTCTCATGGCTGAGCAGGCTGTCTTATAGAGGAAGGAAGAGGAGACGCATCAGCCTCAGATTAGGGGCCTAACAACACACAATACTATAATATCTCTTCATATTACTATTTTTCCTCATGATATCATATCTTGTGACACTCTTAATTGCATAGATCATAATGATGACATAACCCAAACACTAATTAATGATCTCTTTCCTTCCTCACATAATTTCAACACTCTCCTATTGATGATGAGCTTACCTTCATCCCACCACCAAGTATCTCACCGAAATTTCTACATGATTCTACTTCTCTAGACCTCCACCTATTGACACATTGCATCACCCCTTCCATTTTCTACTTTATCATTCCCTCATTATCCCCATTCAATACCCTATATTATCCCCTCATGGTGTCTTAAATATAAAATATTATCATTTCACACTTCTACCATGCACATTATATATATTATTATTTGCCATGTCCTCCAACTCCATCCTCTGAATTCCCTATTTTCTCATATCTCACCTGCACAACCACCTTCTCCTATCAATACCATCCCCCAAACCTATACCCTTTACCTCTCACCAACCAAAAATTATTCTTGATTCTTTTATTAACATATATTCCACACCCACTTCACTCATCATGAAATATCACCTTTTTCACATCATATTTATCCTTCCCCCATACCAAATTAGACTTACATACAAACAAAAATACAAGAACTAGAACTATAGCTAGACTCCATTGTTGCTTCACCCTCATCTCATTTCATTCCTTCATGGATAAAATCACCTCCTTCATCCATTATACTTACTCACCCCTTCCCTAGTGAAATAGCATCCTTAAAATTTGATTGATACAATGGGCATGGGGATCCCATTAGGCATTAGAATTAATTTGATGTCCTTTCTATCAAAATAGCCTCTAATTATCTTATCCCAACTAAATTCTTTCCTACTGGATTGATAGAGGATCCATTTGACTAGTTCTATATATTTTATCCTAAATCTATACATCGGGCTTCTTTCCCAAGCCTCCATGCTACATTACCAATTTAGCCTAAGGTGTCCCTAATACAACTTGCTTACTATAAAAATATCTCAATGACATGGTACATGACTTGACTACTCAATTTTTCTCATTTCTTATCCACGTGGAGTTCCAATCTATGATTAAATCATATAACCTATTTTTTAAAAACTATTTTACCACATGTTTAGAAGATACTATTTTTCATTGCTTGCACATCCTTTTCCAAATTAACCTCAAGATACATTGAGGTTGATTGTCTGATTGTATAATATAGAGATACTCATTTTCTTATACTAAATCATAATAAATTCACATCAACATATAATGCTCTATAACATATTTTACCATTTCTCTTCAATTACAAAGTAGTCACTCAACTCTATAGTCCATTTAGAAGAAAAAAGAAGCAAAGTTCATTTTATTTTCCTTATACCATCATGAATTAGGTAATGTTCATAACTATTACATGCTCATTGATGAAACACCATATAGTAACAATTTTCATCAAGTCAATAATTTTACCTATACACATGATAACATAACACCTAATTATTCATATTATTATTGTTATTGCAATTTTTAAGTATATGGATTATATATTGACAATTTTTTGAGTATACAGATATAATCCAAGCCAATGGAAATATTGGCTAGGTTTCTCAAGATAATTATTATTGTAATTTTCCTTTCAATAGCTAGACCAATACTCATGGGAGGGTTATGACCTTTATGTTTAAATTGTGTAAGAGTGTAATGTTAAGTTTTAATCAAGGATTAGAGTAGTGTTAAGATCCCTTTTCTTTTTTTTTTTTAAAACTTAATCTATATTGTGTTTATTATAGCTACAGATACTTTTTTATGTTTTTTATTTTAATATTTTTGTGTCATTTTAACTCCTATTCAATCCCTTAGAAACAAAGTGATGAAAATGGAGTCTAGAAATGAAGGTGATAGTCATTATTATATTTATTTTTTCTTTTCTTTGGAAAAGAAAGGGGAATTTGGGAAGATGAGTCATTCCAAGTTTTGTTTTAATAGGAATTCTTGAGAAAAAAGGGACTTTTTTTGGTAAAAAATTTATGCATGTTTGATAATAGAGATTTATGATTGTGAGACATGTAATTTATAGGGAAGATTTTGGAAAAATAACTCTACTTGTTGGTAAGTAAATTCAAGTAGATCTTTAAAAAAAATGTTTTAGAAGTAATGTAAATTGTAAATGCGTTTTCTTATAATAATACTATATATTTTTATGTATTTTTTTATCAATTGGAAGTTGTGTTGGTGTAGCTCCCAAAATTTGGTTAAGTGTAGCCCATTGTGGGGTTTGAGGGAGGAGTGAGGCCTCCTTTAAGAAAATTATTACATTTCCTTGTGAATATTTTTTTTTGGCAAGATCGTCATACTTCTAAAATTTATATTAAAAATCTATTACAAGTCATTGTGAAGAGAAATTCTTGTAAATAATGTCATAATTATAAAATTTGTACAATGTGAAGCTAGTGTTATGAGTGTGATGGTGTTGAGGAGAAATGGATGTGTGGGAGTGTTTTGTTGTGCTGGTAATGATGGGAGAACAATAGAGTTTGTAAAGATGTAAAACTATTAAGATTCTCATTAAGGAGTGTATCACCTTTTCTCCCCCTCATGGAGTTTTGTGTTAAATATACTAGTTTATGCATATTTTATGAAACTAGATTATCTTGGAAACTTTTTTGCTTGATGGTGAGTTTATATTCAAACCCTATGGAAGGGAGGAGAGTAATTTCTTCATTGATTGTGTTTCTATATGTTTGTGTGCGCTCTTTGAAAAAGATTTGTATATCTTTGTTAAAAAATGTGTGTGTGTGTGTGTGTGTGTGTGTGTGTGTTTCTCTTTATTCAAAATTATTGTGTAAGTTAGAAATTTGGATTTGGATTTGGTTATTTTATAATCACATATATATTAAATATACATTTATAGTCATCTACGTGAAATTTTCAGTTTTAATAAGGGCAATTACACAACTATTGAAGCAACTACGAACCATCAACATGTTGCAAGCAATGGTTTTGTCTTAAGTTCTCTCCCAAAATTCAAATTCTTAAATGTAAAATCCTTGTTTCTTCCATTCTTGTATTGTTGATTCTTGTTCCTTCTTATTCATTTGATTAGAAGAATATTAAATTAGTTTGATTCCTCTTATAAATATGTAATTGAAGTATGGTGTAGTTGAATCTCCATGTCTGTTTAGAAATCAATATTGTTGGCATCAAAAAAATAATGTCTATAAACGTATATAAACTCACAAAAACAACTGTATTTTTACACACATCATAGTAACAATAACTATAGACAAGAAATAGCACAAAAGAAACATAATGTCATCAATACTATCATTTATCATAATCCCATATTAATGTATATATTAACAAGCAAAAATTCAAATGTACATAGATTTTGTGAGTCTGATCACCCAGCATCTTCTCATATTATAAGGATGCAACAGGTTTAAAAGTGTAAAAAGTCATACACATAATCCCTTAAGTACATTTACATATATAGCCAACTTTGCATTCTACTCTTGATTTTAGACAGACAAAAAGTAACAATAGGGCATTTGACTGATAAATGATGAGAGTCACAGCATGAGCTTAACTATGCAAGCTTCTATCATTGATACTATGGCCATTTCAAAGAGCTAAGGAATTGTCCTGTGATTATCTCGAACAGGAAAAGTTGGAAAACCTTCCTCGTACAACAAATACTTGGTGTTGCTGCCTTGAATACAATTGGGTTGAATATCTCATAAAACTCAGAGTTGAAATAACGAAATACCTGATACCAATGAAGTCAAAGATGAAAAATATAAGGACCATCTAAAGTAAAAAAAAAATCAGAAATCGTTATAATGAAAATAAATCTAATTCTACATAAAAATCCAAAGCTTTGATCGATTTTGAAATACTGAGTTCTCTTCGACATACTGTTCTTGCTTCAATTGTTCAGCAGTTGAAGCTATCTTCCTTCATTTGAGAAAGTTAAGGAAGCTACTGAACTTGAAATATAAGACTTCTCTTCAGCATACCACAACTTATTTGCTCCCCTGAAGTCATGAAAAAGATGTGACATTTGAATTAGGATAAATTGTGATGACTGGAGGGAAGATAAATGAAGGTATTTCCTAGAGACCAACCTTGGATGGTGAGTCAATGTGAGAAGTGGGCTGATATGACATCTTGTGCAACACCTCTTGTCTTGGATCTAACAATGGTTATGCTGCTTAAAAAACTTTAAATTAGAAATGCATAATTCTAATAGAATAAAGGCATTAAAAATTTGACCGTATCCAAGAAAGCAAACATTGACACGAATGCAAAAGACCACACCAGAATTGTGAAGTTTATTTCTGTTACACTTCTTGGCCTTGGGATTTCTTCACTCGAAAAGATTCCTGCTTGGAGTTTCTGGATGACCAGAAGCATAATGAGGTGGATGACTGAATACAACTCCTCAACCATAACTGCAACTAAGTATATTCATGTTATGATGGACAGATCTTCTGGCATCTCTATTTTATTTATTTTTGAAAACAGAATGAGTAATGTATTTTGATGAATCAAATCATCTTTGTTCATTGAAAATCTGAAATCCCATGCTCCATAGAAATGTTTGGTGGAATTTAAGCATTTATCACATATATTCTAAATTGGCATTGTGAAAAACTTATGTGTTTGTACCTTTCATATGCTCTGTACAGTTTACTCGCCTAGGTAAGTCATTCAAGGCAGTTGGTCCAATAGTGACCAGCTCATCCTTCCTCCTATTCTGAACAATTTTTCTAACATTAGTATTTTTTGCTGTTAATTCTGCATTTTTAACCAAGCAATAATTAACATTTCATTAGGATTAGCACTTTCAAATGCTAATACTTATTGTTTATGGATAATTAAAAGTGAAAGCATTATCTTCCTTACCAGTCAAATCAATTCTGAAGATGCCATGAATTTTGTGCTTTCCACACAAACATTGTTTTCTAAGCCACACAATGTTAAGTCTGGAACATCAAGAAGTTGTGCACTACCATGCCCCTCCCAAGTATTCAACATAGACCTGTTTGATTTTTTCAGCAATCTTTTCACCAGGAGATTTTACAATATTTGCCAATTTACAAGTTCCATAAAAAGTATATTACACCACATAGAAATGTCTGAAATAGTGAAAACTCTTGCAAAAAGTGTAATCTAACAAGAAGAAAAAATATTTACAACATATCAAAATCACTCGCAACAAAATGAAGATACTACAATTGTTCATGAAGTAAAAAACTACAGATCCTTATTATTAAACCCTATATTTTAACAATTATTAATAGATTATTCCAGCCACTAAAAAAGCTCGCTCCAGTGCCATTGAATCTGTCAAACCTGGAGAAGGGAACTGCTCATTTCCCAGCACTTTCAAGCAGCTCAGTAAGAGAGCTTGTTTGGGTCTGGCTGGGCGTTTCTGTGGAGGGGTCCCAGCTTCCTCTCATGCTTTGGGACAGGCTGGGAGTCGCTGCTACTTTAATTCAGTCAGAATAGGCATGGAGGCCAGTCGTTGTTGAGGGCACACCTCCCCTCAATGGGTTTGGGCACCGAGAGCCTGACTCTCCATTTTGTCCTGGCTGAAGTAATAATTCTGCCACAGGAGGCTTTGCTTGTGGCAGGCAGGTAAAAACAGAGCTCAAAACAAGCTCTGACTTCAAAAGAGGTATTATCAATGCAATTGGCTTGACAAAATGAAAGGTGGAATACCAGCTACAAGAAGAGCGAAATTATACAGGGAATGAGTTACCCGTGTACAAAATATTACTCAATAAAAACTTGCTAAAATAATTAGAGAATTTGGACAAGAAACACCTTACTAAGCCTATAAATATTTCAACAGATCAATGCTCTCACTAAAAACCAGAGCAAGAAAAATCTGCTCCCTCGTCTGAAACAAACCTCTGGTTGAACTGTAGCGTTCCTTGAAATAGATGATAATTGATAAACATCCAAGACCAGAATCTTCAAAGCGTCTGAGAAATTTATCCACTATGTTAGGAATCACTATGTCGATATCTAGCACCCACTATGTGGAATCAATATGGTAATTGAAAAACAAAATGAAAAATTAGAATTAAACATGTAGATTGATTTTTTTTTCCAAAAAATTTCTTTTCTGGCTAATTGAGTTTGTACCTATGTAACTCTGAAACCACCAACTTGACAGTCACAGAACTGATAATGATAGAATAATATAAATGAATTTGTTTTACTTCTCTATTTTCAACATGAGGAAACTGCATTTATTAAGGACCAAAACGTGCTCCACTTGGGAATGTTAGTGCCCGATCTAAATATCCAACTGGACATTGCTGGCTTGCAATTGAAACCTGGGCAGAAAGCACATGAAGATTAACTTAACCAGATTTTTACAAACTAGTTTTAAAAGCTATTGTACAAAATCATCAGCATTACAAAGAAAATTCGTGACTTACTTGAAAATCATTAATAAGAAAAAATTGTGAACTAAACTTACTCTTTCTCTGTTGGTGGTCTGACAATCGCCATTTATGGTGTCTTGAATATACAGTTGTATAGGAGATGCAGAAAAAATATCTTATTTTTTATAATACAATTTTTCTCTGAATCTTTGAAGAAGAGAATCAATAATGCCATCCATATGAACTCTGAAACATTTTGCACTCCAAGATTTGCTGAAGCACAACACCCAAATTAGAATTGAAAACCCAAATGCATATCCCATTCTCATTCCTACATCCCACCATATATCGTCCTCCAGCACATCTTTAGTTTTTTCGTCATCATTGGGAGAAGTAAGATGATTTCCTGAGCATGACACATTGATTTGTAGGCCACATAGATCTAAATTGTTGGAAAATGATGAAGAATCAAATGTCATCATTTGCCCTCCCTGTGGTATCATTCCTGGTAAGTTATTATGAGACACATCAAAGCAGCTCAAATATGTGAGATATTGCAGCTCAATAGGAAACATCCCAGACAATTAATTTTTGGAAAGATCAAGTGATTGTAGTTGTACCATGCTTCCCAAGGATTTTGGAATCTCACCACTCAAATGATTTCTTGAAACATTGAGAATTATCAATCCTTTGAGGGATTCAATATTCCAAGGTATTTCACTAGATAAATTATTGTCAGATAAATCAAGACACTTTACTAATCTCAAAATTCTCGAATACTTCATATCTTGTGCTTTGTTCTTAATGATTATGCTATCTATATAAATCCTACCAACATTTATATAATTTAATTCAAGAGTTTCTATGTTTTCTGTTTGATTTGCCATTGCACTCAAGTTCATAAAGCCACTTGGAATAATCCATGAAAATTGGTTGCTTGACATATCCAATATCTGAAGATTTTGCAAGTTTGATAATTCTAAGGGTAGTGTGCCACAAAATTTTTTGGATTTTAGTATTAAGATGTGAAGACTTTTCAAGCTTCCAATCCAACTAGAAATGTCCCCATTAATATTGTTATTCCTTAGATCTAGGATTTCCAAAGAACTGCAATTTGCAAGGGATGATGGTATGTTCCCTTTTAGCCCATTGAGACCTAGTTTCAATGTTTCTAGAGAAGTCATGTTCCCAAATATATTTGGAATTGTGCCCTTGAGATTGTTGTTTTCTAGATCTAACGTGGACAACTTAGAGCATTGGTCTAAACCCAAGGGAATCTTATCACTTAGCCAATTATTTGACAACTCTAAAAAGCGCAAATTATTTGACTCACAAATAGTATGTGGAATGGGTCCATCAAATAGATTCTCTAAAAGATCCAAGAAATGCACACTTTTTTGTAAAGAAAGGGGAATATTTCCTTGTAACTTATTATTATGCAAATCAATAATTAATTCATCATAAGAATTGTGTTCAAATCCAAGCAGCTTGAAGGGTAAATTACCTACAAACTAGTTAGAAGAGAGGTTAAGATATCGAAGGGACATAGAATGCCATAGCCAATGAGGAATATTTCCACTGAGAGAGTTTTGAGACAAATCTAGTGACTGTAAGAAGTATTGAGTTGAAATGAAATTTGGAAAATCCCTTTGTATATTACAAGAACCCAAATCTATTGCTTCGAGTTGAAAATTAGGAAGATAAGTGGCATTGAATTTTATAGTCAACATATTCCTTGAAAGATACAAATATTGAATATTGGGGATTTTATCAATAAATGAAAGTGTGTAAGTTCCACTTAGTTGGTTGTTGCTAAGATCAAGATTTGTGAGTTTGGTGAGATTATCCAACAAGGGGATTGTGCCTTTCAAAGAGTTAGAACTCATATCAAGATATGTGAGCTTTGATAGCTTACCCAAAGATGTTGGGATGGTGCCACTCAAAGAGTTAGAACTCCTATCAAGATATGTGAGCTTTGACAGCTTACCCAAAGATGTTGGGATGGTGCCACTCAAAGAGTTACCATAGAGGTAAAGTTTTGTGAGCTTTGACAGCTTACCCAAAGATGTTGGGATGGTGCCACTCAAAGAGTTAGAAGTCATACCAAGATATGTGAGCTTTGACAGCTTACCCAAAGATGTTGGGATGGTGCCACTCAAAGAGTTAGAACTCATATCAAGATATGTGAGCTTTGACAACTTACCCAAAGATGTTGGGATGGTGCCACTCAAAGAGTTACCATAGAGGTAAAGTTTTGTGAGCTTTGACAGCTTACCCAAAGATGTTGGGATGGTGCCACTCAAAGAGTTAGAACTCATATCAAGATATGTGAGCTTTGACAGCTTACCCAAAGATGTTGGGATAGTGCCACTCAAAGAGTTAGCATAGAGGTAAAGTTTTGTGAGCTTTGACAGCTTACCCAAAGATGTTGGGATGGTGCCACTCAAAAAGTTACCATAGAGGTAAAGTTTTGTGAGCTTTGACAGCTTACCCAAAGATATTGGGATGGTGCCACTCAAAGAATTAGAACTCATATCAAGATATGTGAGCTTTGACAGCTTACCCAAAGATGTTGGGATGATGCCATTCAAAGAATTATGATACAAATCAAGATATATTAAGCTGGACATGCTACCAAACTCTCTTGGAATCGTTATAAAATTAGAGTCGGACAAGTTCAAATACCTCAATTTGCTGGGCTTGTGAAACTGTGAAGGGATGGCTAGAGGTGGGAAGAAGGCATTCCAACTGAGGTCTAAGTGCTCAAGATGCTGCAGTTGGAATAGTCCCCCACGAAGTCCCCTCCACAACATGAAAGGCCAGACATCAGCAATCCACGAGGCATTCAGGGACTGAGGACTAAGATCCAAGGAACGGACATGGGCAGTGATTGGGTGACAGGTGACTCCTTCCCACGCGCAGCAGTTAAATCCCTTCCACGATTGCAGCGTATTATGAGAAGAAGTGATGTTGAGACCCTCTTTAAAATCTAACAGGGAATTTCTTTCATCCGCATAACATGCGAAAGAGCAGGGCATCACTACTACTAATAACAACAAGACACACATCATCATCATCTTCATTTCAGATTGCACAGCAGTTCTCTGTTCCCCCAAATAACTTGCTCTTTGTGAAAATAATGGAAATCAAAGTTGATTTATAAGTGCATTTCGCCTATCACTCGAAACTTATTCTACGTTTATTCTACCGGCGAAAGTGGGGCGAAATCTCCTCCATTCAATTTTCCACACCTCTTCTAAATGTGGTTGGAATAGTATATTTTAGAAAACTTGTTGAAAATTGAATGTACTTATGGCGTTTCGCTTAAGTTATTGCAAATTTCCACGCTTGTTCAAAGTCTATTGGAAAGATGACTCCCTACCGTCGGTTTTACGGCTTTACTAGTTTTTCTTCCCATACAAATTCTATACAAGTTTTTCTATTGACTCGTTCGATGATTTTACTGGTGAGGAAATATTGGCAAATCAGTGGGCTTGTTAACTGTTTATTACAGGGCAGTATGTCATCTCAGTGTTTGTTTGCTTTGTCAGTTTTTCTTCCCGTGTGATTTTACTCGGTTTCTCAAATTACAAATTCAATACAACTTAGAATATTCTTCCTTCCATTCAGTCTCAATAATTTTGTGGTTATAGGGGAGAGGGCCCAGTAGTCGTGCACCCTAACTTCGCGCTTCTAATTATCCTACGTCAAAATTTCAAATCACTCCCAATTTTTTACAGCAGCTTACTTGGCAAGTTCTCTGCTTATAACTAAGGTTTCAAGGCCACATCATCAAATATGATGCCACATCAGCATGCGTTTTTGTCAAGGTGTCCAAAAATGCCCCAAAAAATAGTGAGACCAATTCTCGTGCATTACATCATAAGTAGTTGAGCGCTGATGTGGTATCACATGATTGGTTGCTTTTTAGATCAAAAGCATACTTTGTGTTTAATTATGGGTAGTCAAATCACAACTATTGGACATTATATAAACGACTATTGGGTATTATATTCACGATTGGGTGCACGACTATTGAGCCCCGCACGACTATTGGGCCCTCTCCCCTAATAAAATCAAATCACTAGTATCAATTTCCTACAAAATTCTGGTAAAAAATAAATTATTTTAATGAATTTTAAATAATACAAATTATTTTTGTAATTGTCATATTTTGTCAAAGTTGTATATAAGGTTAGGCAAATTAAATTGTTTTAAAAAGAAATGTGTAGCAATTAGTATCTTTAATGCCCTCAAGAATACGAAAACTTGTGTCCAAGTATTATGTCTTCTTGCACCCTTATAGTGCTCATGCTTTTTGTAAGTATTTAAAAGCTTCCTTAATGGGTTTGACTTGGATCTAATTCATGGTCTATAATCTCAAATAGTTCAAAACTTGTTTAGTTATATTTATGTAGAAAATATATATTGTTTAAGGAAGTAAGGTTAATTTTTCTCGATTGTTATATGTAGTAGTCTTTACAACATGCATTTTTGTCTTGTATTAGTGTTTTTGGCAATTGTAAATCTGTGATTGTTCACTCTAATCTTAGATAAGAATGTATTTACATCTTCATCTTGCAGCTAGCACAGTCAAAGAATTATCCCCTTTTTTTTTTGGTAGATGTTAAATGTTGGAGCTACATAGATAGAAAAAAGTAGACATGAAGTCAGATGACTCTTAGCCTATTTTAACTAGTCTTATTTTTGGGTATGGTTTTAAAAATTTATGTATGTATTAGGGTTGTAAGCATTTTATATAATTGTTGTAGTGGGTAATTTAAAGGAAATGTTGTTTTATCCCTGTTTTCTTTTAAGATAATGGATAATGTAAGATTGGTTAATAAATTGGGTGTAGTTAGAGTTTACTTTGATAGAAAAAATGGTGTGGATAGTGGTGGGAGGAGAAAGTGTGAATACGGTGACCATCTATCCTACCTCCTAGCATCCAAATTTACCTCCCTACATCGTTTTCTAATAGTTCATATAAATACTTTAATAATTATTGATCAAGTACATCATACAAATAAAGGTATATGATAAAAGAAAATTTCAACCACTACAAAACCAATGTTATAAAAAAATTATAGGCGACTATGGGTCTATATTTAAAATTAGTGTAAGAGGTCATGATTGTCTCAAAAGGGATGAAGGGAAGATAAAATATTTAAAGTAGAATACAATAAATTTCTATTAGCTTATTATAATATTTGTACTAGGTCTTCATTGAGTTGCTTATTCTGTTTTGTTGGAATATATGGCCCAGTAGTCAAATACTATTTTCTTGTAGTTTTGGGGCCATTTAGAATTGGAAAATAAGTTCAGCCTTATAAAGTGGCATTCCAAAGTTCATAGAACTAGTAGTTCTAGAACAATTTGAATGAGTTCCATAACATAGTTGTTTTGGGT
>VDFB02255577.1:0-15190 GCA_007258455.2 Sequoia sempervirens
ATAATTTGCATGTCTCTTCTTCAATCATGATTGGCTGCTCTTTTGGTCTACCTACATCCATTGCACTTGATTGCGACCAAAGATTCGTCAACGCATTTTAGTTATCTCTATGAGAGAAATTGGATACACAATTGGATCAGTCCACAACCTTCTATACATAAACAAATGACTGGATTAAGGTGGTCAATTGCACACTTTTGTATCTTTTTCATATGTAAAACCATATGCATCTACACACTTGGGATGACAACCTACTCTATGTCCAACATGCTTACAACAGGGCTATGCACAACTCTATGAGGCATAGTCATTCCAGACATGCATTGGATTTTAGCAAATGATACCTTTGGATATCTACTGCACACCACTTCATGTGATGTCACATACACAAGAAAAGGAAGTGGATAAAGATCAAAAGTTTCCATAGCACAAAGTGCTCACCAATAGTTTCAAAAATTCTCTCACACCAACAACAAAATTATAAAGACTATGCAATGCAATCTTTCCAGGTCGATGATAGAGTCTAGTTGCATCTTTAGAAGAAACATTTCAAGAGTCCACACTAAAAGATGAAGCCCTCGCACTATGGTCCTTACACCATTTTGCATATAGTTGATGAAATTGTCTCTGTTCTCAATCTTCTACAATACTTGGGATTGCAACTGCATTCAATGTGGAGCTCCTTAAAGGCTTAAACCATACTTTCCTCTTCCTGAGTCAATTTCAACTCAACATCCTTCTTACTTGGATCATGTGCACTTAAGCACAATCGTGCGATGAGATCATGTAGATAACCACAACATGCACCCACCAAGGTTCACATCATCTATTCAGAGCGACTAAGGCAAAGCAACATGTAGATCAAGCAAAGTAGTAAAATCTTCAACAATCAGATGCTCAATTTTCATATCTCATAAAAAACGCAATAAGGACCATTGCCTCTCAAGAAAGGGTGAATGATTTGTGTGCAGCACAAACATTAGGGAACCTTGTGTATGCCTTGACAGCCTTCTACAGTATCGCACACTCATCAACAAAATGCATGCCTTGTGCACAAGTCACTATGTTATCATGAGCTATCACACATAAATCAACACAACTACCACCTAGGACAATCAGTACTCCATGATATGAGACGTCATTTGCAAACTTCTTCAATTGCAAGAATGAAGTGCCAATCATCAAGCATCTCAACCACCAAGCAATTGGAAGGTCAAAAGGTTTAGTGACATGAACCACTTCATCTTCTTCTATTGTCTTACAACAATATTGTACATATATTTGCTCAATCCTTCACATCAAAGGCCAATAATGGATAACTACACGATGTAGGTAAACCAATCTGATGTGTTTACCCATTTGGCCATTTCTACTCACAAGAACCTTCATCCCTGCCTTGCTACAAGTAGCACATTATTGCTAAAAGACTTACGCACATTTGATTGTGTATGGTTTACTCTTATTTTTTATTATCCCACAAATAAGCTATAACCTTATTTCTTCACTAGGACAAGGATGTCCCCACAACCACCTAAGATTTGGATCAATCACACCACTCTTGAATAGATTATAGCTAGATATGCTGAGAATCAAACCAAACTAATAAAAGAAATTATGAGAGTGTTCCAAGTCATGCTTCTACAAAATTAATCACATGCACAAACCTAGAAATTTGGATCCACCTACATAACCAAGTTTACCATATTTCACTCCTATAATTATCAAGGATGATTGTCCTTTGCTGCCATTTTTTCAAGTTCCTCACTATCCTAATGAGGAGGCACTGTGCTTTCAATGGTTAGCCACATGACCATGGTGAAGATATTGCTTTAGAGACTACAACTATCATACAACAAATCCCACTTGTGAGCAAATCTAGCTCTCCAACTATCTTTGACTCTTCTTCCTTGGTTCAATTAGAAATTATGCAAATGGATGATGAATTTCATATTGCCTGTCACCTCCATCCATGGACAACAAGTCTTGGTCCTAGGCAAGCTTCCTAAAATCTCCATGGTGGATTTTTCATGGCTTCAATTTTTGCTTTATTCCTCTTTCTTGGACACCTTTAATGGGTTGAGTTCTTGAGCTAGGACACCTATCAACTTCTCATGAGTGACTCCTATGATTGGGTTTTATGATATGAATCAATTCCTTACACAACTACAACATTATCTTCACAATATTGAGTTCTTCCAAGTAGATTATCAATTTTTGAAGCTATAGTCTTCATGCCATAGATCCTTTTGTTACCATATCATGCTTCAAGATATTTCATTCCTAGGTGTTCCAACTTCTGTAATTTAAAATTAAAATCCTATCAAGATATTGCATTTGGTTACACACACTATATTTATCAAATCGGTCTATTGATAAGTTTCCAACCCTTCCCCTTTATGAATATGCTGAATTGAAAGCCTAATTTAGACTAACATTTGGGACACCTAATCTAGAACAATTTCTCCTACACTTTCACTTTCTCTTTTTATCAATAAAAGCTTGAAATTGTATTAAAATAGAATGAAAATTTTACAAAAACCCAAGCCCTGGTTTGGAATGGACAAAGGGACATTCGGATAAAAGTTGTGTCAAGTTTCATTCAAATTTTATAACAGCAACAAAAGATAACAAACAGAAAAAGGCAAAGACTAATGCTGACCTTACATAATCCTAACCTAGACTATACATAGACTTCTAATAAGTCTTCTGCCTAGTGTGTGAAGTGTAAATTGTTTTCTGTAACCAGTAGAACAAAACTACAAGACCATACAAATGAGACTTAGTAAAATTGCCCACGTTGAACATGACACTCTATGAAACATAGATATCTCAATCCTAACAGTTGGTTAGAAACTGAGAATTGGCCTCTCCTTTGGAGCTGTAAAACTCTTATTCTAGAGGTCATGTGCATTGTGCTACATGACCTTAGCAAGTTGTATTTTGGCCCCTTCTATGGTAAGAAGACTTTCAATTGACTCAATTCTACGTTGGATCCTTTTGAAATTATGGCTTAAGTCAAGTAAGCAATCTTTCTGTTGCTGCATATAATCTTACCAAGCCTCAATTAAGCCTTTTTGCTGCTAAATATTGTTAACCACGAGTGCAATATATTATTTCAGAAAGGAAGTTTCTGCCCTTTCACATCAATTATTTTCCCTATAGTATGAATGCTTTTAGTGATTTTGGAAAGGGATTTGATGAAATTAATCTCCTTTTTATCTCCATCCATAGCCCTTTTAGGGATTGGCACACTGTCATTTTAGTTTTTGGGAAGTATGGTACAAATAGGAAGGGGCTACTGTGGTAGAATGAAACCCTTTCTGGATGATGTTGCCTCAACAAATTAGCATATAAATTTGAGATATGCATCTGCAGAAAGTGGGGATGTATACTCAAGGATTGGATGTCTTAAATGTGGCATATTTTAAAGCTTTGAGACACAAAACACCTTGGTGAGTTGTTGGACTCTCGGGGCCAAAGGTGGATGACCATGTTTGTGGAATTAAAAAACTGATTAGAGTGAGTATTCCGATACCCAAAGTTGATCAACACTATCTTGTTGAGACTGGAGACTCTGGGCAGCACAGGATTGTTTATGGGTTCTTTATCATCCCTTCCAGCAGAGATCATCCTTGAGGCTACCTTTCAACTACTTTGTCATGTCCCCGAAATTTTAGCACTAAGATAAGTATCGAAATACAAATAAATAAATAAAATAAATAACCAAATACATATTACAAATATAAATATAAATAGTTGCAATTTAAATATTATTATAATTATAATTATCATAGATAATATTATAACTATAATACAATTATTATATTAAAAAGAACAAATTGTTATTGTTAATTGTAATTATCATAATAATAAAATTAAATATAAACTGAATCTGAAAATGATTATAATTAAATAAACAAATAATAAATCATGAAGCACCAATTCCTAAAGGTATTCTTCGTGATTCATTGTGTAGT
This sequence comes from Sequoia sempervirens, assembly GCA_007258455.2. NCBI lineage: Eukaryota > Viridiplantae > Streptophyta > Pinopsida > Cupressales > Cupressaceae > Sequoia > Sequoia sempervirens. The sequence continues at coordinate 3,978 of VDFB02255577.1, forward strand.
GATTCCAATATCCCAGCAATCATTAATATAACAAAAGGATGCAGCGATTCACTTTTAGGGACAGCAGTTACTAAAAGGACACGTCCCATCAGCAGGTAGGGGGATATATAAAACATGTTCATAAAACTTCCAAAGTGGGGGAGGGAACAAGGATAGTTAGGATATTAATATATAGATTTTCAGAGCCACGTTTCCTTCTCTCAAAATAAAGGATTAAGAATTAGGGAACATCAACAAGAAAAGCAAACAAGAAAGAATCAGAAAATTAATAATAATGATATCTGCCATTAAGAAAATAAATAAATAAAGTCTGATAATATGATTAAATCTGCATTCAGAACAGCAGAGATAATCAGGGAATAAAGTGAAGAAAGGTATAAACAAACATGGATCAAGGGATGGAAAATGAATCTGAAATATATACTTTCTGTGTGTAAAAGCAGACCAAGAGATATGTGCAGATTTTAGAAAGGTAAATACAGAGGGAGGGTAAATCATATACACCAACAGATGTAATGTGGTGATCTCAAGATAAAATATGCAGACCTGAAGAGATATATGCAGACCTAACAGAGCTATGAATCAACATATGAAGATCGTAATAAGGGAAGTAAGATTAATGTAATTACATATTTATATGCATTTATTGGTTAGCATAGATCTAGTCTGATGTGGAGTTACTATTATTTCATAAGCTTGTTCTAATATCCACTAGCAGTGCTACTTCATGCATCAATATGATACGTTAAGCAATACTATCTGTCAATTTAGGCATAGTCTTAAATACTATCTTTTGCACAAAGCATAACAAGCATAGATACTAATGCATAATAATGTCTAGAGATAACTCTGAGTGTTTGAAACTGTTTGAAAACCTGCTCGAGAGGAAGGGCCTAAGAAAGTGGTGCGTGCCCAGAGACCCCACTTAAGATTCGCCCAATCCTAAGGCAAGGATGGGCCATGGATGAGTGGAAATTCCACTTAAGATCCGCCCAGTCTAAAGGCAGGGATGGACCATGGATGGGTGGAGGTCCCCTCTCAAGTCTGCCCAGACCAAGAAATGGATGGGCCATGGAGGGGTGGTAGGCCTAGACCACTTGTAAGCTTCGCTAGCTTCCTCCAGTAGGCAAAGTGTTTTTCTAAGTGACGACATGGATGGGGAAAGCAAGTACAAGTCGCCAGCAAGGAGAGTTATGGTATACAACCTCTTAGGCTTGGCAAATGGCATTGGGCGGACCCACCCATGTTACTCCTCCTAGTTCACAATAGGTTGCATTGTTGATAATCTATAAATGTGTTGCCATGGATTAATGCTAACAAATGTACATATGCATGTTCGGGAATATTGTTTATGTGGCGAATGCAGGATCCCCATCCAAGATTGCATCGTTAAAAGAGATATTTATTTATTAAAATGAAACCCTAGCCCTAATTTGTTGACATTTGTTATCTATCTAGGGAAAATTAGGATAGGGGACATTACATACTTAGGTTTTGAATTGTCGTAAACTCCACCTTGCTTTCTATCTTTTCTTGCTTCACCTATAAACTCTCAAAGGATTATGAGCGATATGCAAACATTTACAATAAGTTATGGCACCTTTTATAGATGCTAATTATTCGTTGCAATAACAATGGCAATGGCTAATAATTAATTGAATAAGATCAGGTTGAAAATGCCTCAGGAAATGATTACAAACTTTCCAAATATTCGATATTCCAATTAGATTTGGATCCCAACCATGCCTACAAAATCATCAAAATAAATGGCTAAGATGTGCAAATGATATCAGGAACTCAAAGAATTTAGTCTGTAGTGGAATCACATGGAGAGGCGTATTCCTTTGCTTCTTTCTTTGTTGTTGAATATGTAGATCGCATATGAACAGATCATTTGAGCCCTCATCAACCGTAGTCTAATCACCTTTAAATGCAGATTTACATCAACATTTGTTGCTATTAAGGTCCATGACGAAGACCTCAATCTGATATATAAACCTCTTTAGAACATTGTACCTAGAAGGCAAAATAAGAGCCATGAAATCTATATGGCAATTCATCTGAGCATCTACAAATTTATTGCTAAAGGGGTTTGTATGGGCCACATGAGGTGAATCCAAGTTCTTTTCTCTACACAAAGCTTAGCAAGACACTAATGCATTGAGGAGAGGTAAGTAGATGTATAAATCAGCATTCCTTGGGCAAGCATCTGAGCACCTAACTACCTATCTAGGATGTCTTGGGGATGGGAAGTCCCCACCTCATCCTCACCTTCACCTTGCACACCCCCTTCACCCCCGCCATATTATTTTTACTATCTAGGGGCATTCCTTAAAAACAAGAGCATCTAAGGGTCACCCCCCTTCTTTTTTCTTTAAAATAGGTGCCTTGGTATTCCCAAGACAATCATGAGAAGTCGTAGCCTCCTTCGACAATCCTAAGGACTTCAAGATGTCCCCAACATCACCCAAGCAAAAAGAAAAGAAGAGAAAAACAATGCAATTAAAACAAAAAATTCCAATTTCTTCATGCATATGTCTCCATATTGGCTTAGGATTAAATTTTCTTGCCATTTTGGCTAGCTGCTAAGAATTATCAATTGTTCACTTTGAAATGTAAATCTGAAATAACTGCAAAATTAACAACAAAAAATCTAAGAAAAATTAACACATTATATTACAAGCAGATACTCATTTTGAAGGCAAATTTCGATTTCTTTGAGATTTGAGTAGTTTATTCTATAGCACATTTTTTTGTGATTGACTAATGAGTTCAAAATGTCTACAATGCCCAGCATATTGCATCAGCATAGGAAGATTAAGTTCTGCACAATGCTTCAAAGGAATTTGAGGTTAATATGTTAAAGGTGAAACAGGAATCACAAATTTTTTCTTAGTAATTTTAATTTATTTGTATCTTAAAAATTAAAATATCAGTTTTTAATATTATTTTAATAGTCTTTGCTCCTATACCCAAAATCAAAAAAACAATTCACCCCTAAAACTCAAAGAGACATTGGCATTAATCCAATTGTTGCTTGGAAGATAGATGGTGAAAATATTAAAAAATACTACTTTTATTTGGGAGGGACATATGGTCCGTGTAGATATTCTTTGGTGATAGAAAGAATGTCTTCTTCCCATAGAAGCCTCATTTATATCATCCACAAGGGAGATGATGTTTAAAGAGGGATAAGTATCAAACCTTCAAAAAGGTATTTGTACCTAGTGAAAAGAAAGCTGGAGGTAAAGTGGGAAGTATGAGTAGAATTTATAGACAATATGGGTATGTAAAAGTGGCCAAAGATTTAAACAAGTGGGAGTTAGGATGTTGGATGTAAGATCGTTTTTTATCAACATAGAAAAGGGGACTTAAAATTAAGGCCTTGGAGACATGTACACTTTTTAGACAATGGAATATCGCCCTTAGTTTTTCCCCAAATTTTTCACATAAACTTCACCTGTTAACGTTAGCATAAAGCAAACTAGAAGTAACCCTTCACTTTTTTATCACCCAAATCCCGGAGTGGGCAAGGTGAGAGCATACGCTGTATGGGGATCTGATTACAATATTGAAAATACTGGAAGTACAAGAGCTATCGGCGGCAAGCCAGCCAATAGAGAAAATGTAGATACTAGGTGGCAAGCCAGCCTCTTCCACTTTTCAGCAGGCTACTAGAAAGTAAATGAAAGGAAAGAACTTAGTCGCATAGCTAGCCACTTCCACTTTTTAGCGGGCAACAAAAAATAAACAAAAATTCAACCACTTATCTAGTGGGAGTGAAAATACAAAATACTGAAAGAGAAAGCTGATTAGTACTACTAAATCAGCATATTACAATATGGCATTAGATTTAGTACAATATGAGAGAACCAAACCAAAATGAAGCCCAAGGTTAGGAAACCATCTCAATGATATTACAATGACTAAGCATCATGATATTATGATAAAATACTGAAATTACCAGGTCTGATATAAAGGAGCAGCAGTCTGATATGGAAGTACAACGTGCATGGACTCCAACCAACAACCTTCAAATGCTCGTAACTCCTCAACCACAACTCCAAATGACCTCAAATAAATTCCAAATGGAGCAAAGAAGCTAGGCATCCAACTCCCAATAGCAAGCCGCCACCAAATCGTCTGCAAATGGTTGGCACATTTCCCAATGCACCCAAGAAATTCAAATCTTCTATTCCCTCCAAAAAGGGATGCCCAAAAGAGGAGAATAAATAATCTTTTAATTTCACCTTTGACTTAGACTTGGGCGCCCAACTTCATTTTGTAATACTCAACCTTTAAAAAGCAATAACCTTTTCCAAATTGGAAGACCACATGAGAGACCACAAGTTAAAAACAGCTTAAGTCAATGAGCCTAGGCATGAGGGCCAAAAAGCAAAATTAGAAATAATATAGCTTAAGTCATCGACTTTCCTTTTTCAGACTCCAAAAAAGCTAGAGAAGTCTCTACCAATACTGCACTACCAAAAATAGTAACTGAGTGTTGAATTGTTGCCAAAAAACACTGCTAAAAATAGCACTTACTAAAAATAGCATACTACTAAAAATAGTGACTCCAAACACCTTTTGAGCACATTTTGGGTAGCCGTCATAACTTACTAAAAATAGTAAGTTCGAAAATGGTCACTGATGAAAATGCATGTGACACCCCCTAAAGCTCTCTAAAAACCCAGAAAGACCCAAAGAACAAACTGCAAAACTCCTACATCCATCCCCTGAAAACTCAAAAAAATACCTCCTAGAAAATAGAAAACCCTAATTTTGCCTTCAACTAACCTACAAGCCTTCAAAATAAGCTATCGGTCATTGAAACGGACTAGTGCTGAGAAGGGGACATTACAGTCCTCCTTCCCCAAGATTGCTTGTCCGCAAGTCTAGATGCTGGAAAATCTGCTCTTCCTCCCAAGTAGCATCCTCAACTAGTAAATTCTTCCACTTCACCAAATACTCTCTGATAGTCCTCAAAGAGTGCTCCCTGAAATATATGACTGCCTCAAGAACCAAAACCGTCCCTTCTCATCTAATGGAAGCAAGTCTGAAGAAGCTACAACATTGTGCCCAAGCACCTTCTTGAGGCATGACACGTGGAAGACATTATGCACCTTGCTACTCACCGGTAGCTCCAATTCATAAGCCACTTCCCCAACTCTCCTAATGATCTTGAAAATCCCATAGAAATGTGGCTTAAGTTTCTCTACTCCACTCTTCTTGAGAGTGGACTATCTATAAGGGTGGAGTCTCAAATAGACCATCTCCCCAACCTTGAAAGTGCGCTCTATACGCTGCTAATCAACATACATCTTCTGCTGATTCTATGCATGATGAAGATTATCCTTCAAAGATCTCAAAATGTCTCGACTCTACTACAACATATCCCTCGCTTGAAGGGCTCTACTATCACCAAATATCAAACCAATGAAGCTAGGAGCCTAATATCCATACAGAGCCATGAAAGGAGACATCTTGATAGACATGAGGTTAAAGAGTTATAGCAATACTCTCCCAAATGAAGCCATCTCACCCAAACCTTTTGCTATCCTGATACATAATTCCTAAGATAGCTCTCCAACCACTTCTTCATAATCTCTATCTACCCATCCGTTTGTGAGTGATAACTAGTGCTTGGAGTGAGCACTGTACCACTCAATGTGAAAATTTCTTGCCAAAAAGTACTTAGGAACTTATTGTCCCTATCACTTACAATGTTTTTGGGCAGCCCATGCAATCTGAACACCTCTCTGATGAACAAATCACCAAACTGAGCTGCTGTAAATGAGCTAGTAATGGCGAAGAAATGAGCAAACTTCGTCAATCTATCCAAAACATATATGCAACTCTACCTTACACCTTGGGCAACCCAGTGATGAAGTCCATTTCGCATCGGGAATAGGTAAGAGCTGCAACAAACCAACTGGAAAAGTGTGCTCATTTTTGTTTTGTTGCCAAATCAGACACTCCTTAACATAGCGTAGGACCTCATCCTTGAGCCCTTTCCATGAAAACCTCTCACGAATGTGCCTATATGTCTTGAAATACCCTTGATGACTAGCCAAGGGAATATCGTGAAATGATTGTAAAATCTTCATTTTAAGCTTAGATTCAAGTACCAAGAAGATTTTACCCTTATACTGTATCAAATCATCAACCAACTTGTACCTCTCGTCATGCAAAGTGCCATCAACTAAACTAGTAGCAAACTAACTTTTGGCGTACTCTACAATAATCTACTCCTTCCAATCAGCAGTGATCTCACCAAGGAGCTCAAGTGTGGCCTTCTTGACAAGGCATCGGCCACAATGTTATTCTTCTTTTTGACATACTCGATGTCAAAATCGTAAGCTTAGAGCTTAATTACCTACTTTTGTTGCCTTTCATTAAGATCTTTCTGATGCATGAAGTGTTTGAGGCTGTTGTGATCAATCTTCACAATGAATTTACTTCGAACTAAATACTACATGAATTTGGCCAAACTGTGCATGATAGCAAGCATCTCCTTGTCATAGATTGAGTATGTCCTCTCTACACCCCTCAATTTTCTGCTCTCAAAGACAATAGGATGTTTTTCATGCATTAGGACAGCACCAACACCTTCCCCAGAAGCATCACACTGCAACTCAAATGGTTTGGAGAAGTTGGGAATGGCCAAGACTGGGCATGAACTATGAGTTGTTTGAATCTATCAAAGACCACTTGTGCTTTTTCACACCATGCAAATGCCACCTTCTTAGTGAGATCTGTACGAGGGGTAGCCATTTGAGAATATCCCTTAACAAACCTCCTATAAAAACCACAAAGGCCCAAAAACCCTTTCAACTGAGTAAGGTTCTCTAGAGGGGGCCAATCCAAGATAGCCTTAATCTTCTCCTGATCAACCCTAACTCCCTTAGAGCTCATCACGTGCCCAAGATAAAGAAGCTCAGTCATTCCAAACTCACATTTGGAATCCTTTGCAAACAAACACTCTGACTCCAAGATGCTAAGCACTTCCTCCAAGTGCTTGAGATGTTTTTCCCACGACTTACTATAGATGAGGATGTCACCGAAGAAGATAAGCACAAACTTCCTCAACTGCTTCTAAAAATTTTGTTCGTACAGGACTAGAAGTTTGTAGGTGCATTAGTCAACCCAAAGGGCATGACTAGAAACTCAAAATGCCCAAAGTGGCATCTGAAGGCAATCTTCTTAATATCTACTTCTCTTTTTCTCATTTGATGGTAGCCTGATCAGAGATCTATCTTAGAGAAGTAGACAGGTCCATGTAGCTCATCAATGACTCATCAAACCTAGGAATGGGATATCGGTTTTTGATTGTCTTCTAATTTAGGGCCCGATAGTCTATGCACATGCACCTAGTGCCATCCTTCTTAACCAAAACCACTGCAGAAGCAAAGGGACTCTTACTTGGGCGAATGTGACCCATGTCTAAGAGTTTTTTGATGGCCTTCTATATCTCATCTTTCTACCTCTTTGGATACCAGTATGGAGTTGTTATAACTAGTTTGGACCCTTCTTCAAGCTCAATGACATGCTCAATGCCCCTTTCCGGAGGTCTCCCGGGAGGTATACTACCAAACACCTTACTTCGTTTTGTGATCAAGGACAAAACATCAGGATGGTAGTGTCACTTATCCTTTGTTGAATTGGATCGCATGATCAAACACTCTGCTGCCCACTCTACTTGATCATGACGAATCAGCCTTTCCATCCTCTTGAAAGACAATACGAGGGCCTCCATTTGACATCCCTCTCAATACTACCTTCTTCCCATCTGATGTGAACTTCAATTCCATGGTTTGCAGATTCAAAGTGATCTCTCCAAGAGATCGCAGCCACTGAATGCCAAGCACTGCATCAGTATCTCCAATGCTTACAACAAAGAAGTCATCTTTGACCACGTAGTTACCCAACTGCATAGACATATTAGAGATCTTACGATTGCAAGAGATAGTAAAGCCATCGACCACCATTACCTTGAAACCTTCAAACTCTTTTGTCTTGAGGCCTCTTTTTGCAACTATCCCTTCATCAATGAAATTATGTGTTGCTCCAATATCGATTAGAGCAATGATTCACTACCCTACAAGCACTCCACGGACTTTGAAGGACTCATTTTTTTGAAAACTAGAAAGTTCGGCAAATGCACCCCCACTTTCGCTTTCTTCATCACTTTCCACAAAATTAGACTATTGTTTTGATATATCAAATTCCGATCCATCATCACAATACACCTCCATGTGATGGGAATTGCCTTTTCCAAAGCACTTGTGACCCCGGCCCCATTGTTCCTTGCAAGTGTAACATAATTTCTTCCTTTGGAGCACGTTACGGAGGTCATCATCCATCCGAGAAAGAAACTTCTTGGTCTGATTTGAAGAATGCTTCTTATCCTTCTTGTGAGCAGGCTTGGACTGAAATTTTGACCTTGGAGCAAACAACTCCATGCTTCTAGATTTTTTGATTGCTTCATCTAGTGTTGTTGGATCGAAAGCCTTCACCCACCCATTCAACGGTTCCATTAGTCCCTCTAAAAATAGGACTACAAGCCTCCTTTCAGTGATGTTGGGCACCATCACGAAAAGTCTTTGAAATTCTAAAATGTAAGTGTCAAGTGAGCCATGTTGCTTCAACTATGCTAGCTCACAAAATCTCACCTCAGGATCCTTGGTGTCAAACCTCTCAATGAGTTTGTTGGTAAACTCTTCATAAGTAACAATAAGGTTATGGCCAAGGGTGACCAAACCGTGATACCACCACTCATGGGAATCCCCATCCAAATGGAAAGTAGCAAACTTGATGGCATCTTGTTCTAGCATTGGTCTTATTGAGAGGTGGATGTCGAGCTTCTAGACCCATGATCTTGCCTAACACTTGTCACTTCCATCAAAATGGACCAAAGTAACCTTCCCAAGAGCTTGCTGGAAATCCCTTAGGGGCATAGGAGCACGATTCTCAACTCCTCTACCTCCTCTCCTCTTCTTTTGGTTCATGTATTAATCCAAGGATAGAATCTCACGGATCTCTGCAGGAAGGGAAGCATACTCCATGTAACTATTCCTCACTTTATCCGGCATTGGTACCTCAAGTTCAGTAGGTGGTTCCTCCCTTTCAGTAAAGGAAGGTAGAAGAGGCCTAGGGGTTGATCCTCTAGTCACCGCAACATGTTGGCCAATACGCTTCCCATTTGCATTCACGTTAGAGGCACTAACTTTAGCATCTTGGTTCTGCTACACAAAATTTACGTTTTGGTTCATCTTGGCAAGTAACTGAGACATCATGTCCAACATGATGTCAAACTTCCTCTCAGTTCTAGCATCTGCATTTTCCTCTTGAGCTTGTCCCTTCTCTTTATCTGCCATTTTCTCTATTGCTATAATCCGGTTTCTAAGAACCCGTGAAAATGTTTCCTCAATAGGAACTAACGAAGTCTGAAACTATTGACTCTTCAACTATCTCCTATAGTATCTGACTTCTCTATCGTTCACAGAGATTTCAATCAACTAAAGGCACTAAAAACATAGGCTGGCAAGATGACCAGCTCTAATACCACTGAAATACCCCCCTTAGTTTTTTCCCAAATTGTTCACATAAACTTCACCCATTAGCATTAGCATAAAGCAAACTAGAAGTAACCCTTCACTTTTTGATTACCTAGATCCCAGAGTGGGCAAGGTGAGAACATACGGTGTAAAGGGATCTGATTACAATATTGAAAATATTGGAAGTACAAGAGCTATTGGTAGCAAGCCAGCCAATAGAGAAAATGTAAATACTAGGTGGCAAACCAGCCTCTTCCACTTTTCAACGGGCAACTAGAAAATACATGAAAGCAAAGAAGTTGGCGATATAGCCAACCACTTCCACTTTTCAGCGGTCAACAAAAAGTAAACAAAAACTCAACCACTTATCCAGTGGGAGTAAAAATACAAAATACTGAAAGAGAAAGCTGATTAGTACTACTAAATCAGCATTACAATATGGTGTTAGATTTAGTACAATATGAGAGAACCAAACCAAAATAAAGCCCAAGTGTTAGGAAACCATCTCAATGATATTACAATGTTTAGGCATCATGATATTATTATAAAATACTGAAATTACCAGGTCTGATATGAAGGAGCAGCAGTCTGATATGGAAGTACAGCATGCATGGACTCCAACCAACAACCTTCAAATGATCGTAACTCCTCAACCACAACTCCGAATGACCTCAAATGAATGCCAAATGAAGCAAAGAAGCTAGGCATCCAACTCCCAGTAGCAGGCTGCCACCAAATGGTTTGCAAATGGCTGGCACATTTCCCAATGCACCTAAGACAAGGAAGTACGACCCCCTAAGGAGGGTAACCAGCATCAAAAATCAGATTCTCCTTCAAAAATTCCAAGATTCCGGGCAAAGGGGCACCCTAAAACAAGGAACACAATAAGCCAATACCCACAAAATTTTGTCAAGTCTCTAGCACCATACGAGCATGAACGTGGGTCTGCAGTGGACTGAAATAACACTCCAAAAACTCCAAACAGCAAATAAACACACCAAAAAAGTCCCTAGAAAACATCAAAGCCACACCAAACTGAAAACACAAAAGAAGCCATCACCATTGAAGCTCAATCTACAACCTCTGAGTGAAGAAGCAATCACTGATCAGCTAGGAGTTGTCTTTCAAACTCGAAACTGAAGAACTAGGAGGCATCTCAACCTCGAAGCAAGAGTTTGAATATGTTTCAGCAACACTTCGTTATGATAGAAAATGGATCCCAAATGAGAGGGAGAGGGGTTCTATTTATAAGCTTCAATTTTAGAAATTCAAATCTGTGATTCTCTCCAAAAAGGGGCGCCCAAAAGAAGAGAATAAAATAATCTTTTAATTTCACCTTTAACTTAGACTTGGGTGCCCAATTTCATTTTGCAATATTCAACCTTTGAAAAGCAATAATCTTTTCCAAATTGGATGACCACATGAGAGACCACAAGTTAAAAACAACTTAATTCAATGAGCCTAGGCGTGGGGGCCAAAAAGCAACATTATAAATAATATAACTTAAGTCATCAACTTTCCTTTTCAAACTCCAAGAGTAGAAGTCTCTGCCAATAATACACTGCCAAAAATAGTAACTAAGTGTTGAATTGCTGCCAAACCACACTGCTAAAAATAGCACTTACTAAAAATAGTGACTCCAAACACCGTTTGAGC
>VDFB02255578.1:0-124205 GCA_007258455.2 Sequoia sempervirens
TTGCGCTTGATATTGTTGCAGGGCTTGTTGATACACTTGCTACTGAGCTTCTTCGTATTTTGCTTGCACTTGCACTTGTTGAGCTTGATATTTGGATTGTTCCTAAGCTTGAGCTTGTTGGGTAGCTTGTACAGCCTGGGAATCCTATGCAACTTGTGCATCTTGTACAGCTTGAGCTGCTTGCACAACTTGAGCAGCTTGGCAGGCTTGTTGTTGTTGTAACAAAGCTTGAGCTTGGGTAGCTTGTTGCGCTCATTGTGTGGCTTGTTGTGCCTATTATTTTTGAGCAACTTGCATGTGTTTTTCTTGTTGAGCTTGGAATTGCTGAAATTCCTTTTGATAGGCTTGTTGAGCTTCTTGTAATGTGATGCTATATGGGTTCACCACATTTGGTCTTGGTGGTGGTGGTGGTGGTAGATTCAGAATGGTGTTTGTTTTCATGATGAGAGGTATCATTGAATTGATGATAGGGGTTTGTGTGGTAGATGGTGTGATTGATATGCTTGGTCCTTGAAAGACCACATTTATAGATGGCACAATGTTTGATTGTGTGGTTTGGATTGTTGCCTCTTGTTGTTGCAATATTAATGGCATGATCAGAGGATTTGGTATTATAGTTTTATTTATGGTTGGGGGGTTATTTTGATTTTTTTGATTGGGGATTGGTAAAAGGGGTTTCCCTAAACCAATGAGGGGTGTGGATGTTAATGGTAGAGGTGGAAATGGTGGGAATATAGGTGGTGTGTTCCCTTGAGGAAATTATGATGATGAGGGGTCAAAGATTCCCCCTTGTCCAAAAATCCCACCTTCTCCTTGCGAAGTCATATGGAGAGAGGTTTGTGTGTTAAGAGGGCATGTTGGTGTTCCATTGAAAGAGGATGGGTTGGTGGGGTCATGAAAGAAAAGTGAAACGTATGGGTGTAGCGGATTTTGAGGAATGGATTAATCTTGTATGGTGTTTGCATCCAAGTCTTGGTTGTTAACAAGGGGATGTGTTTGAAGAGAATGAAGCAATGAGCTTCCCTAGTTGACAATAGGTTGAGTTGGAGCAATGGATGATGTAATTTGTGGCATGGTTTGAGTGATGCTTTGGAATGAAGGTGTGAATGAGACTAGGGGCATAATCCCAAGAGGTTTCTCCATAATGCTACTTACATCATAGTTGGAAGGGAGTGTAGCCCCTTCTTTTTAAAATTCTAGCATGTATTGTGAAGGATTGAGCCTCATCATGGCATTAACAATTTTGTGGTTTTCGGGATTTTGGACCATTTGAATAATTTCATCTTGAGTCATCCCTAGAACATTGTTGGTGATTTCTTCCACTTGGCCACCTTCTTCTTGAGGATCTTGTGGAAGTGGAGGAAGATTGAGCATGGGATTGCTTGACCCAATGGGATTGATTTAGGGCGTGGTTTGACTCAAGTCACTTTAGGTGGATGTTTCTTTGTTTGTTTCCATGCTCTTCTTGTGTTAAGATCTAGTTTGGACCATAAAATGAGGATCAATTTTCAAGAATGTTGGAGGTGAACCTTTAACTCCTTGGATTGATCTAAACTTTAGGTACAAAAAAGAAAGTATAAGGATCAAGGACAGTGATGAGATAGCAAAAGGTGGATGATTGTGAATCATTGAACTCTTAAGCAACCTTGAAGGAGATACTAGACTTTAAGACTTTTTGATTGATGTTGGATTTGATTTTGGATTTTGATTTTGATTTGGTTTGATTTTATTTTTATTATATTTGGTTTGGATAATTAACTCATAAACTATAAGAGGTTGGATGTTGTCCTAGAGTAAACATGTCCATAAGATGATAATTTAACTAAGTGTGTAAATAAGGATTCATCTACACACACCTAGTCAAACAAGATGATTTTGATTTGTTTCAACAGGATTTTCCCAAATTCTAGTATGAAGGATTTTTTACAAGATTTCCAAGATTTGTTTGTGAGATGATTTTTATTTTGATGTTTGAAGATGGATGAAGGTGTTTTTATTTTGATCCTAAGAGATTTAGAGAGACTTTTGTTTACTAGACCTAGGTGTTGAAGAACATGCTAATACTTCCTATGTGAGATACTCAAACCTTTGAAAAAGTCTTGGATTTTGACAATAGTAAAATGAATACAAATTGGGATTGTTCTTTGATCCACGTTCATAAAAGTTGATGACCAATCTTTCTCTAAATTCGTAAAGCATAGACAAACGTTTCTTCAAAACTTTTTGACTAAGACCTTTGGACTTTGGTTTTCAGATTTTGATCTTTTGAGAAATCATTTGGAACAACACGTGTGTGGTTCAATTGTTTCTTATCTTTTCTTAATGAGTTATTTTTACCACAAACACTTACTTGCCTTAGCTTTTCAAACTAAATGTCTAATGTCCCAATTTCTTCTCATCCCACAAGGTCCATTATGTGGAAATCAAGGAAATCAAGGCAATAGTTCCCTAATGTTGACTTTAGTGAGAGAAAATTGAGATATAAATTAAAAATGCTTAGAAGCCTCTAAGGATATAATCCCTAGGGAAAGCAATAGCACTTGGATTTTTTCAAAGGTATTTTCTCCCTCTAAAGGGTTTGAAATTTGATGATCATGGTTGAATGTTTTAGATCCAATCAAACTATTTTGATTCCAAGATAATGCACAACCCTATGGATAGACAAGAGACAATATTTGTTGAATCCCCATTTGGATAAATCCAGTCCTGCTTATTCAAAGTGGATGACTAGAAGCTTGACCACACTGGCTCCCCTCCATGACACACACTTCTCAGTTCATCCAAGCTTTAGTTCTCATGAATCTCCCATGACAAACTTCTCATCTCTACAAAGAACTGCAAAAATGTGGGGCAACTTTAGAGGTCCAACCTCTTGCACCAACAAATAGAAAATGATTTTGGCTTATAATTTTTAAGGTAGTATCCCATTTTGAAAGACACTATACAACTAAGGCCTACATACCATGAGGACTTGATAGTTTAGTCTTATCCATTTGTATACCGGCCCGAGTGAAAAATGGGTTCGAGTCGCCTTTGAGTTCTCCTTTCAGATGTGTCTCTTAGGAAATTCCCTCTAAAGGTAAACAAAAGAAAGCAAGCACATCCGTAGTTTAATCAATCCTTGTTTACATGAATAAAGAGAGAGCACGTGATATGCTTAACTCACACTAGAAAGATTTTGTTCAATTTTAAGAGCCCAAATTGAAGTTTGGAGGCAATCTTTTATATAACTTAATATCACCAAAAGAATTTTGATTCTCAAGATCGCCGTGAAGCGTGAGAGAAGTGCATACACCTTTTAAATGATATTACTGTGTAAAAGAGATTACAAAACAAAAAATACACATGTTCATTTTAACCTTAAAAGCAAAAATGGATTCTTTTTAAGCACCAAGATGAAGTGTGAAGTTTGTTTGTTCAATTTTAAAATCCAAAACCAACTCTAGTAAGTTCCTAAAGTTTTTTTAATCCCTTTTATTGTTCTTTTTTAAGCCCAAATGAAAATTATTTTGAGTCCTAAAAACTTAAAGAGAACAAAGCCTTAAGAATGGGATTATAATTGTTCCCCAAAGTAAAAACACTTGTTACAATAGAGAGAAAATTCCATAAGAAACCTTTGTCTTCATTTCCTCCCTTCCCTTTTGATCACTCCAACCTAAAAAAACTAGTTAATCCACAGGAAAAAAAACCACAAAATAGATTAGAAGTTCAAATTGATCAAAGACAAAAAGTACATGTTAAAAATAACTTCAAGGCTGACTTTTACCCCACACTAGCGGTGCAATCTGTGAAGGCATCGTAGTTTGAAGGGGTCCAGTGGCGCTCTAGTGAAACTAGTGGTGCTTTGTGGAGAAATAGAGATCGCAATTGTGTCATTGTTTCAACCAGCGGTGCAATTTGGAGTTTGGTTGATCCGTCCTAAGTGAAAATCACTTAATCATCACGATTTGGAGTGTTTTCAGTGTCGCTAAATAGCGTCCCTGGACTGATAGCGGCAGTTTTTACCTTTGTAGCATCACCCTTTCCTGTAGACACATACAAATTTGAAAAACAATGGATATTTGGTCAAAAAATGTGTTAATTCTTCAAGATTCGCCCTCCTTCTAGTGCCAAAATGTGAATGGTAGATCTAGACTTACACAAACATGAGTAAACGACACAAGGTTTGTCAATTATACAAATCTAAACTATCATTCCCCATAAGATTCATTTGAAGCATGATGAACAAGAAATGAAGTAAAGAAAACAAGTGAAAGCAATCTAAATCCTATTCAAATGCTCAAACTCTCAATCCCATTGGGGAATTGGTGCTATTTTGATGTGGAAAATAGCCCTTTCCCAATTCCTTCCAAGCTTTGAAGATGATCAATGGTGATCCTTGATGAAATTTGCAATAACCTAGCTATGGTGGATGAAAAATTATGAAAACTTGATGAACAATGGATGAACTTGCATGAAATGTGTAGCTAATGACTTTGCATAAAGTTGTGTCCCAAAAGTAGTAAAAGAGCTCTCCATTTATAGGAGAGAAGGATGGAAGAATGAACAACAAGGATGAATGTGGGACTAAACATAATCCAATGGCATTGTGCCACTTGTCAACATGCTAGTGGAGAGAAGTGGAGCACAGTTTGATGAATGCGCACATAAATGCTATTAGGTGAATATTTTAAATTTGAAAGTTAGCTTGTGGAGGAAGATGTGGAAGAGGAATTATTGCCACTGGGATCAAGAAAAAGGACTTGTAAGAGTCATAAATGCCAAGTTGGAGGACATGACCTTTGCAAATTTAAATATTCCAACTTGATGCCCTTTTGAATGAAAATATATGAATTTATAAATCAATTAAATTGATTTACTTGCACAAGTTGCAAAATCTAGAGGATTTGATGGGTTAGAGTTTAATCATGATTTGATTAACTTAGATGGAGATTAGCTGATTTGACATTTTGACTTAGATTTTTAAATTTATTTTAATCAAAATGGGAGGAATAATGAATATTTAGACTTAATTAAGTAAAGTTTAATTTATTTAATTAAAAGGGGATGGTGTTAGACTTAAATCAAATAAAGGTTAGTTTATTTAATTTAAAGGAGATGAAATATGATTTAATCAAATAAAGTGATTTATTTAATCAAAAGAGGAACATTAGGATTAATTAAACAAAATGATTTATTTAATTAATAGAAGATAATGATTTAATTAGATAAGATTGATTGATTTAATTAAAAGATGAAATGTGATGAATTTAATCAAATAAGGGTTATTCAATTAAATGGTTAGTAAAGGAGATGTTTTAAGGAAAAATTGGTGTTAATAATTAGGATTAGGTGCACGAGATCAATCAGTATAATTTATGTGTCTACACTTTCACACTTTTCTAGACTAATGGACCTATTTTCCCCTTAATTCAATATTGTAAAATGTATTTAATTACATTCTCACATTAATCTAGAAAGATTGTAAATTAAACCTAATTCTAATCTAGTGTTGTAATGTGTTCTACACATTCACATTGGATGTTATGCCTTTCTAGGCTATGTAGACCTCATTTTAATGATGTAAAGTGTATTTAATCACACTTTCACATTGAAATTTGTGTCCCTCACCCTAATTACCCTTTACATCATCATTAATAGGCCCATATGGCCCCATATTGTGTATCTTGAGGTTTATTTTGATCAAAGACTTGATAAAATCATCATATAAACCTATTTTCTTCATTCCTCGACAATCCAGTTGGAAAAATAACCCTTGTGGGACCAAGTCGCTCATATGGGAAAATTAGTCCCATCCAGGTGGGACTAAGCTACCCATCCTAGCGACTTAGTCCCATTTGGGCTATTTTTGAGGTTTAGGTAGGAAAAAATGGATTTTAAGTTTATTTTTCCTTCATGTCAGCCTTGGGGATCAAATTAATGGGAAAATTAGGTAGATTTCCTATAAATACAAGCTTCTAAACCCTAATTCATAACTAATTCAATATTCATTCATCATTCATCATGTTCTCAAGTTAAGCAAGCTAGAGTTTTAGCATTCTAAGTCATCAAGATAGCTTTCAAGGATAGTCAAGGTTAGATTCTTCATTCATTGCTATAGAAATTCAAGATCTATCCCATGAAAAGTTTCTAACTCCATTATTTCATGCTTCATAACATTATTTCTTCATTTTAGTTTAATTACCTAAAAGGGGGTTTGACCAAGGAAAACCCCCATGCCCTAACAATCACCATTTCTCTCTCTTTCCTTGTTTGTTTGCAAATTTAGGTACTTTGAGGGTTGGGAACTCATTGAAGGATATATTACAATTTTTTTGAAGACATCTCCTTGTTGGCTAGGTCAAGATATCAACAAAAAGTCCTTTACAGTGCTGACAATTAGAGTTTCAAAACCAAACATATGTAGGAAAACAAAGTGCAGACCAAGGGCTTTTGTTTCCTCTTTCAGATTTTCAAAAAAGCCAAATTGAACTAAGTCACCAACAGTGGTGACTTAGTCCCAATATACATTTTTTTTAGTGTTTTTTGTAGATTTGGATACCCATTTGGCTGAAATGGGCTCTGATGCAATTTTCCAGATCTGGGACTAGGTCACCTAGAATGGCATAAGTCTCCCAGTAGGCCAAAATTTTAGGATCAATAGTGTTTCCAGTCTCCATTCCAGTTTGCAACACATTTCCAAGTTCATGCTTTCTATTTGATCTTTTGTTCTACTTTGATTGCATTTCTATTCATCTTTCTAGGTGTTTCTGCATACACCATTGTGTTTTCAAACAAGGTGCATTTCTTTAGTTTCCATTTAATAATCAATGTCTTTTACCAATTTTTTGCATTTAGATCACTTAATTTATGCATATTTTATCCATATTTACATTATTTTTGAGTTGGGACATTTCCCATTTTAGCCCATCTCTCTCCTTTTAGGTGAAAAACCCTAGAAGTGTTGGAATTGTTGCCTCAATCTCATAGGCTGAAACCTCTGAGAAAGCATGGTCGTTGTGATTGGTGAGATGTCTAGCCGATTTTCTAGTTGATCCTAAACTATCGCTATGACCTCCTAAATGTCTTGGCGATCGGCATCTGAAACCTTCGGCGTAACCTTGGATTGTTGGAATGATGTCTCGGCGATGATAGGAAGTCTTGCCGATATCGGCGTGACTTTTGGTGTATCTGGCCGATGTGGAAATCAATATGACTTGCTCCTATCGGCATGAAGTCTTGGTGACCAGAACATGTCTCACCGATTGGATTCATCGAGGTAACATGGAAGCCTCGGTAAGAGGTCTTGCCGAAGGTTGATTGTCTCACCGATAGTGTTACATTCGGGTCATCGGTGTGACATAAGGGTTCAGTAGGAACTCTTGGTGACAGGGAGATATCTCACTGACAACTATTTACTTGGAGTCGTTGAGGTGTCTTGAACACTCGGCAGGAACTCTTAGCGATGAAGGATTGTCTTGGCAATAATGTAACACTCAAAGACATCGGGGAGACCCTTGGCCGAAAGACTTTCTTCGGTGTGATGTCTCATCGATAGTGGAAAGTCTTGCTGATTATCGAATGTCTTCGGTGTGACTCTTGGTGAAAGGTGACTTTGGTGTAACACATGTGTTTCGGTATGTAGTCTTACTGAATGTGGAAAGTCTCACTGACAGGTTTTCACTAGGGGTCTTCGGAGTAACTCAAAGGCTTCGATATGAAGTCTTAGCGATGAACGAAGTCTCGCTGACAAGGATATACTTGGTGCTTTTGCGGTGACAAAAGACTTCGATGTGAAGTCTTGGCAACTTGGAGAGTCTCGCTAATAGTCTTCGGGATGAAATGTTGTGTTCACTGAGATGTCTTGGCGAAAGTCAAATGTCTTGCCGACTCGGTATGACATGTTCGCTCAGTGTAAGGTCTTGGTGAAAGTCAAATGTCTTGCCAACTCGGTATGACATGTTCACTCAGTGTAAGGTCTTGACGAAGGTCAAATGTCTTTCCGACTTGCTATGAAATGTTTGCTCGATGTGAGGTCTTGGCAAAAGATGAATGTCTTGCCGACTATCGGGTGCTTCGGTGAAACTTGAGGAGACTTGGTGTAACCTCTTGGTGAGTGGTAAAGTCTTGCCGAAGGAAAAGTTGAAGTCGTTGTGACTTCTGAGCATCGGTATGAGTCTTGCCGATGAGGAATCTCTTGCCGATAGAAATGAAATGGATATCGGTGGTTTTGGTATGACTTGTGGCATTCGCTATATCGTCTTGCCGACGGTTGGATCTTACGCCAATATCATCAGTGAAGCCTTTGAGCATCGATGAGACACTTCTTCTATCTCACCGGCATGCAAACTCAATTGAATGTTGCTTTGACCATTTGAATTTCCTATGTGGTGTCTCATGGACCAATCAGAGAAAGCAGAATGTGAGCCATTTGCTGAACTATTTCTGTGTGGAATTTGGAAACTCTGCACGAGGAAATGGAAACATCTACGATGATAATGATGCTGAGTTGTTGATTGTCATTGGACAGTTGTGATCTACAACTTGGAAACGAACCGATTTACAGAGCCTGTCGAGAATGAATGTATATATGTATGCATTGGACGTTCTGAAGAAAAGAGGTAGAACCGAGAGAGAGGAGAACAAGGTTGATGAGAGCCTGAGAGACAGTGAGGGCCGAGAGGCTGGATTGAGGCCGAGGCCTTGAGGCCTATGGTCTGATGGTTTGATCAAATGCTACCGGTTGTATTGAGAATGAACAAGATGTAATCTCTAAAAAGGCTATGAGCCTGAAACTGTATTGTAACCTTCTGTTGCTGAATAATACAATGGCTTGATCTTTGGAGTGTGGGGTTTTTTATCCAAGAGGATTTTCCCCACGTAAATCTTTGTGGTTTGGTTTCTGTCTTATCTTTCATTTGTGTTGATTTTTGTTTCTAGAATCTATCATTGCTTGTTGTTGAATTCTACATGTGCTTCTCTTAGAAGGATTAATGTGGAAATAAATTGTGTCCGCTTCTACTTTAGGACATAGTTGTACGTGTCTTTGAGGTAATCTAATCGAAATTGAAATTACCGAAGGCACTACTGTTCTTGGAGGTTTCAATAAGATACCCATCTATTTTTTCCTTGCAAGTGGTATTAGAGCCTTGTTGTTGGTTCTGGGTATTTTTCCTGTGAAGATTTCTCAGTTTGTTAGGCTGGAAGAGATCTGGAGGAATGGACCGATGTATTGACCCTTTGGTGAGTGGAAGTCTTGTGGTATTCTGAGACAACGTACAGCTTGAAGGATGGTCAAGATGGAAAAGAGAGTTGATCATGTTGTGATCTATGTCTCCTGGTTGGTAGCTGTATAACCTTGGAGTATGAGGTGGATTTCTTTTCTCCATGGCTGTGTAGCAGTAAAGATTTCATATTGGGTGTCTGTGTGATAGGCTTTTGGATGATATGGAGAAGCCTTGGTTGTCTCTCAGCCATGGAAGAGAATGCTTATGCTAGGTGGTGTTTCCTGGTGTTGGAAGGCATGGTTTCCTGATAACCTCGAATACATAAAGGCTATGGAGTTAATCATCAGATGATTTGCAAGCTTCTGAAATAGCCTTTCTCTCTTTCTCATATGCATGTACATGTTGGTGGTTTAGGTTTGGCCTGAAAGGGGCCTGGCTTTCTTGAACTATTGTTTCCTTTTTAAAGGATGTTTTGTACTTGCATGGCTCTGTGGTTTTGCAGGTTTTACATGGTTAAGCAAAACTTGTGGCCATGTGGAGTTGTTGTTAAGCTATTTTCTAGACCCTGGATTTTGGGGTGTTGCTGGATGAGATAGTTGCAGTTCTTCATGCATGCTTGGTGCATGGTTTGAGGAGGTGTGATTTCTTCTCTACATGGGAGTGTTGGTAAGTGATTCGTCACTCAACATTCTTGAGGTGGTGCCTATGGGTTCCTTGATTATGGTGTTCATTTTGGACATGATTGGAAAATCAGATTTGTAGTGATCTGGTGTTTGAGTCATGTTGTCTACGTAGTTATTCTCTTTGAAATCTCAGTGTTGTAGTTTTCAATATGATGACGAGTCTGCATGTTTGATGTTTGTGATCTACGAGTTATGTGGTTGGTGGATTAGCTACCCATTGGCTACAGTGAGATAACTTGGATGTGGACTGTCTTTATCCACGAGGTTGATTCATTGTTGGTGCAAACTTGTTAGCTAGCCTTGTTTGTTATCACTTGTGCATTGGTGTGATTGTTTTGAGATGAGAGGATGGATACTATTGAGTACTTGAATAGTTGGTTATGGGAACCTGTAGCAGGTGCTCATGATGCTTGGAAAGCTCGGATGTCACGTTTCAGTGGGAGCTCTAGCAGTGACTGTGGATTCATCACATGGTGGCGAATGGTCTTCTTTGGTGTTGCAGATGTTTCTAGGGAGAGATTTTAGATCTTGTTGCTGCAGAAGGGCTATTTCACATTTGCACGGACATCATTTGAAGATGTCCAACATCTTGGAACCATGGAGGATGCTTGGAGTGTTTGGTTAAGGTGTTGGTGGTGCTTGATAGGTGATATTGGTTTTGAGTTTGTTTGCTTTATGTCATGGTATACTCTTGTGCACTGGATTTTTGGCATTGTGCATTGTACTTGAGACAATGGAGAAGTCACTTGAAGCATGGTATCTCCTAAGGGGATGTGTAGATCATGGTGTCATGATAAGTTCCTATTTCAGCTAATGGAGCTTTGACAGTGGTCTGAAAGTCCGAGAAGGCTACACCTTGGTTGAACATGAGTTCAATAGAAACCTATGAGGAGATTGCTCTTGGATTAGTCATGATGGCTTGTATATCTTGGAGGAGTATTCTTGTTCCAACTCTTGGTCTGCTCAGTAGTATATCTGAAAGGTATTTGGCCCATTATATTTTTCAGATGTGTTTTATGTTCACTTTCATGATATGGATCTTGAATTACTATTTAATGATTCTAGAGGATTCATAGTGGAAGTTGTACAGTTTCTTTTATCTCCTTGAGTTTCTGTTTACTGATGAGAATTGGTAGGAGATGATGTAAGGGCTGATTTCCTAAAATGGGAAATGAACTAGTTTGGTCTTGTTTGAGAGGCTTACATCCATGTTTTTTAAAAGTTAGTTTGATCTTGGTGATTGAACAGATGGATGTTAAGTTTTTTCTTTTGGGATGTGAAGGAGATCATTCTTGACACAACTAGCTGTTAGAAGTGTATGTAGGAGGATGTTCTATAGGAAGATGATGTGCAGAGTTTCTCTCTATGGCCATGAAGGTTTGTGGTGAGAGAAATGTTTCTTGTAGATATTTTTTGCAGGTTCATATCATTGTGGATATTTCCTTGGTACTACATGGTTGCTTTTTCTATGTGTTGTTATTGGTAGACTTGTGATGCCTTTGATTTTTCAGATCTAAATTACTCAGGCAGTGGGAGTTCCTGTAATGTGTCTTGTCTTCTTTGACTAGTTGACACTTGGAGCTTGTATTTTCTGTTAATGCATTTGTTATGATTTGGCATGTGTTTACTAATGTTGATACCTGTGAGGTATGTGATATTGGATGGCATAGCATGACCTGTGAGTGCTATTTTCAGTCGAGTGGGTTTTTCAGTTGGATGGAAGCAGTCATTCTAATTGTTGTTCTAGCTGGTGGTTTTTTATCTTCTATTCTAGAGAATGACTTCACTGTTGTGCTCTGTTTGAAACTTTGAAGTTGATATTGCTTCTATATAGCATTTGAGCACAGTGAAGTGGTAGCAGTATCTCGTTGTTGACATCACTGGGATCTTTTTCCTGTGTTCATTGGAATGGTGCTTACTCACCTTGGCTTGTATCTTTCTTCCATAGGTGGCATGTTGGAAGATGACAGGATTGTTGCTTGAATGGTGGACATCTTGGATGTTGGAGTAGAATTTTTGATGGAACATGAGAGCATGTTTGAGGTCTATGTGGTTTCCTGGAAGGCTATGATCAGTTGCTTTGTTGGACAGTGAGTTGCAGTTGGATGCTTGGTCTTTGTTGTAGATTTTCCAGTGGACTGATTCTGTGGAATCTGATTGATTGGGTGTCTTGAGTGTTCCGGGGTCTAAACTGGTGGAGCTAGTGTGATCTCAGTTTCTGAGTGCTTTGGAGGTGCCTATGTGATCTTCTTCAAGTGGGAGATTGTTGGAATTGTTGCCTCAATCTCACAAGTTAAAACCTCTGAGATAGCATGATCGCTGTGACTGGTGAGATGTCTAGCCGATCTGCTAGTTGATCCTAAACTGTCACTGTGACCTCTTGAATGTCTTGGCAATCAGCGTCGAAAACCTTCGGTGTAACCTTGGACTGTCGAAATGATGTCTCAACGAAGATAGGAAGTCTTGCCGATATCGGCGTGAATTTTGGTCTATCTAGCCAATGTGGAAATCGGTATGACTTGCTCCTATCAGCATGAAGTCTTGGCGACTGGAAGATGTCTCACCGATTGGAGTCATCGGGGTAACGTGGAAGCCTCAGTAAGAGATCTACAGAAGGTTGATTGTCTCGCTGACAGTGTTACATTCGGGTCATTGGTGTGACATAAGGGTTTAGTAGGAACTCTTGGCGACAGGGAGATGTCTCACCAACAGCTATTTACTTGGAGTCATCAGGGTGACTTGAACACTTGGTAGGAACTCTTAGCGATGAAGGATTGTCTTGGTGACAATGTAACACTCGAAGACATTGGGGAGACCCTTGGCCAAAAGACTTGCTTCAGTGTGATATCTCATCGATAGCGGAAATTCTTTCTGATCATCGGATGTCTTCGGTGAGACTCTTGGCAAAAGGTGACTTTGGTGTAACACGTGTTTCGGTATGTAGTCTTACCGAATGTGGAAAGTCTCACCGATGGGTTTTCACTAGGGGTCTTTGGAGTAACTCAAAGGCTTCGGTATGAAGTCTTAGCAATGAATGAAGTCTCACTGACAAGGATATACTTGGTGCTTTCGTGGTGACAAAAGACTTCAGTGTGAAGTCTTGGTGACTTGGAGAGTCTCGCCGATAGTCTTTGGGATGACATGTTGTGTTCGCTGAGATGTCTTGGCGAAAGTCAAATGTCTTGCCGACTCGGTATGACATGTTCGCTCAGTGTAAGGTCTTGGTGAAAGTCAAATGTCTTGCTGACTCGGTATGACATGTTCACCTGGTGTAAGGTCTTGGCAAAGGTCAAATTTCTTGCCGACTCGGTATGACATGTTTGCTTGATGTGAGGTCTTGGCGAAAGACGAATGTCTTGCTGACTATCGGGTGCTTCGGTGAAACTTGAGGAGACTTGGTGTAACCTCTTGGCGAGTGGTAAAGTCTTGCCGATGGAAAAGTTGAAGTCGTTGTGACTTGTGAGCATTGGTATGAGTCTTTCCAATGAGGAATCTCTTGCCGATAGAAATGAAATGGATATCGGTGGTTTCGGTATGACTTGTGGCATTCGTTATATCATCTTTCCAATTGTTGGATCTTACGTCGATATCATTAGTGAAGCCTTTAAGCATCAGTGAGACACTTCTTGTGTCTCACCGACATGCAAATTTAGTTGAATGTTCCTTTGACCGTTTGACTTTCCTATGTGGCATCTCGTGGACCAATCAGACAAAGCAGAATGTGAGTCATTTTCTAAACCATTTATGTGTGGAATTTGGAAAATCTACATGAGGAAATGGAAAAATCTATGACGATAATGATGTTGAGTTGTTGATTGTTGTTGGACAATTGTGATCTACAACTTGGAAACGAACTGATTTACAGAGCCTGTCAAGATTTTATGTATATATGTATGCATTGGACATTCTGAAGAAAAGAGGTAGAACTGAGAGAGAGGAGAACAAGGTTGATGAGAGCCTGAGAGACAGTGAGGGCTGAGAGGCTGGATTGAGGCCGAGGCCTTGAGGCCTATGGTCTGATGGTTTGATCAGATGCTACCGGTTGTATCGAGAATGAACAAGATGTAATCTCTGAAAAGGCTATGAGCGTGAAACTGTATTGTAACCTTTTGTTGCTGAATAATACAATGGCTCGATCTTTGGAGTGTGGGGTTTTTTATCCGAGAGGATTTTCCCCACATAAATCTTTATGTTTTGGTTTTTGTCTTATCGTTCATCTGTGTTGATTCTGTTTCTAGAATCTTTCATTGCTTGCTGTTGAATTTTACATGTGCTTCTCTCAGAAGGATTAATGTGGAAATAGGTTGTGTTTGTTTCCGCTTTAGGATATAGTTGTATGTGTCTTTGAGGTAATCTAATCAAAATTGAAATTACTGAAGGCACTACTGTTCTTGGAGGTTTCAATAAGATACCCCTATTTTCCCTTACAAGAAGTGTAAGAGAACATTGGGTGACAAAATCTTTGTCCACATTTTGGTGAACCCGACTTTAGAACATTTTACTTCCAATTTCAAGTGCATTTACATCTGAGGCATAACTTTCATCAACTTTGCATAAGGTTTTACAATGTTTAATTTGCATCATAGGGTTTTAAAAATTGCATTAGTGAAAAGCTCATATAGCTTGCATTATTGCACTTCATTTCATTGAAAAATAGTAAAATTTTTATACATTTTCACTTTACATCTATATCATACAAACAAGACAATATCAAAATCAATTTGAAAAATCTCAAAATTCTGAAAAAAAATCCCTGCTGGGACTAATTCGCAACCTTGGGCGACTTAGACCCCTTTCACCCCTGAAACTATCATTTACAAAACTAAAAACCCTATTTTTAAGCTTTTTTTTATTACCATTACCTGCCTATATAAGTTGGCTGAGTTTTTGTAACATGCATTTCATTAGATTTAGCTTAAATTAGCACATTCCATGCATTGATTAATTTCACATTTGCATTTTCTTTTAGATTGTTGCATAATGTGATTAGAAAATTACCTTGTTTCACATCTAAAAATTTCATTTAAACATTTCAATTTATTTCATTGCATTGTAATTTCTTTACTTAACATGTTTTCTTTCAAGAGATGTGGCTTTGATTTGGTTAAAAATGGGTTGCATAAATACAAAATTCCCTCTTATGAGTTCAATTTCAATTACAACAATTAGGTCAATAAGAAACATGATCAAACCATTGACACCATCCTTAATATTACATTGCCCATTGGTGAGAATGGTAGTGCAGCCAATCCTCACAATCATACTTGCTCTTCTCCCAATACCTCTCCTATCAGTGATGAAGGTATCTTGGTGAAAGAAGATAAAATCATTGAGGGTCTTGATTGTTTCTCTCCTCAGTTCCCTTTAGAGGATATTAGACAACAAGAACATGAGATCATAGAAACATTTCTAAACGTCACCTTACCTAGTATTCATAAGCATGAAAATCAACATTTTCCTTCTCCTAATATCCCTCCTCGATGCCATGAGGATAGGTTGGTGTTACAAGATACACCTATTAAGAGTCATGAGAGTCTTGACCCTCCCTTCCCTAATGCTCCTACCATTTGGGACATCTATTTGAAAATCATAGCGGTCCCTCTCTTGATGCCTCCCCTACTTGTGCTAAAGCTAGTTTACAAAGTATAACCATGGAATGTGGTGAACATATTAAAATATCTCCTCCTAGGGTAGATAATATGGAGCAAGTGAATGAGACCTTTGAGAATCAAGACAATCACATAGAACCTTCTCCTAATCATCCCACTATTGATAATCCCATCATTGATCATTGCCCTACTTGTGATGAAGTAATTTTAGAAGAACCAACCCTCGAATGTAGAGAACATGTGGTTTGTAGTTCTCCTAACATTAAATCTCCTCCTAGGGAGGATATCATGATGCAAGACAAGGATAACATTGACTATAATAATGATATTATTCCCTTTGAAGAAGATGAAGAGCCCATGTTAGGCTCTCATTCGCCAAGGGATATTAATATTATTCAACCTCAACTCATCCTTTATCCCCCTTCAAACAAACCTCAAACTCAAAACAAACTTGAACTTAATTTTTAACCACCTCAGAATTATCTCTTTGGGACCTTCTTTAGAATTCACCTACCTATCACACTATGCTTAAAATGGCCTTACAACAAGTTCATGTATCTTCTAATGCGCAACCAAATGACATATTATCCATAATTCAAGGAATAAACATTGACATTATTTTCAACTAAAGTGAACTCCCTTCTTTGGAAGTGCAAAAAAAAAATGATGCTTTCATGATCATAGCTCAATACAAATGAAAAGGGATAAAGAGAACTCTTGTTGATACTAGCTCTACCCTTAATGTGTGTAGTGTGTGCCTTTTGGATAGGCTTGGAATTGATAAATCCAACATTAAACCTAATTTTTTTATCTCTTAATGGATTTGACAATGTCAAAAAGAAACCACTTGGGGTGATCACTTTACCTCTTACAGTTGGAATAGCCACATTAAATACACCAATCCATGTTATGCCTCATGAACTTTCATGTAATATTCTCTTAGGTAGATCATGGATTCATGTGATGAATGGGGTACCTTCTACTCTTCATCATAAAATGAAATGCATCTACAACAAAAAAGTGTACACACTTGACACTGATCCTGGGGCCTTATAGTGTCTTACAACTTGAGAAAAAAAATTCAAATCCCTTGAACACATTAACACTAACCACAAAAGTGGAACCCATGCAACAAAACAACAACAAACAAATTGAACAATTCATGAATCTATTAGCCAATGATTGGGGTTCCTTAGATTTCACGCTAACATTCATGGGAGAGTACAAGATCATAAACAAGGCCTCTGAAAAGGGAAACAAAAAAAAAATCATGTAAACACAAAACTTAGAAGACCCTTTGAAAGCATCCACCTCAACCACTTTAGAAAAAGAAGAAAATTACACAACCTTTGATGACCTTAACCACGAACAACCACCTGATCCAAAAGCAATGGAAAAGCTTTATGGAAAAGGTTATGAGCTGATGAAACAACTCAGATATAGTGGAAAAGGATGTGGTGCTAATGAACAAGGTATCCATGTCCCCATTAATCCTAACACGCAAGAAACAACTCACGGTCTTGGTTATTGTCCTTTGATAGAAATAATCAAGCCTTCCCTCAACATCAACACTATCACAAAACACCATTCTAAGACAAATTTAATAGTAATGCATCCTGAACTCATAGGCACTAGTGACCTTTATCATTGGAAAGAAGCAAAATAAGCAAAGAGATCTTCTCTTAATATCAATGTCATCTCGCAAAACATTAATGATTTGAATTCATTATATTTTACACCCTCCTATAGAGGAGAGAACAAAATCTCACAATCTAAAGAATCTTGTGTAGATATGACATCTTGTACGTCTAAGCAAGAGATCTCTTTGTCACAAAATAAAGGAATGCCCTCTACCATTGATCAAGAGGGTATCTTGTCATGACTCCTCTAAGATCACTTGATATCCCTTCCTCCAAGAACTCAAAAAAATTATATTACAATAGTTCATTTTGTGCCTATCATAGATTTCATGGTCATTCCACTAATGAATGTAAGGGTTTGAGTAGTAAAATTCAACATATTAAATATTTTTGGGTTCTTCCTTATGTGGGCGGCACCTAATTCCTCTAATTGATACCGATTTTCACTCTAGTAAGCATTTCATTAATCATTTTGGCTCACCCTTGTCCTGCACTAAGTGGGGGAAAGGAGTTAGGTAGCCTTGTCCTCATATATCACTTGTCGTTGCTTCTTTCGGCTAGTTGATCACCTTTCATGAACATATAAGAGCAAGCTTAGGATGTGGATGACATGCCTTAAGTTGGCTCGCATGTGACATACTACCTTTTTCATGACACAGTTTATTTTGGAAACATATGACTTGGCATAGGGATTTTTGAGTAAGATCTCGTGTCTTCTTCTACTTTAAAGAAATTGCTCTCAATAATGGTGTTACAAACTGCTTTAAAGTGGGGACATACATAGACACTCACATTTCATTGTCTAATTTTCTCTCTTGGAAACATTAGGTACAATGTTGCTCAAGATAAGACATTGCACTTATCCTCTCTTGGAAACAAGATGAGACCATTTGCACTTTTCCTCTCTTGGAGACATTAAGCATGATGTTCCTTGAGATGAGACCTTGCATGAACTAAGCAAAATCCCCTTCAACATGATGGAACCCTTCAAAACATTATTGGCTCTGTAGACACTTAAAAATGACCTAGGCCTACAAGCTTCATTTTTCATCTCTCGTCCTAGCATAATTATGACATTTAATTATGTCCTTGGTCCACATTCGACTATTAATTAAATAATTCATAATTGTTTGATTAATTCATGTCCTTTTATTCTTCATGATTATTAAATAAATAAATTTTATTTATTTATTCAATACGTCTTTAATTGTCTAAAGTCTTCCTTTAATTAAATTAATTTGTTAATTTGTTTAATTACCTTTACCCATTTATTCTTCTTGATTATTAAATAAATAAGTTTTATTTATTTATTTAATGTGACTAATTGTCATAATTAAATGAATTAATCAATTTATTTAATTATTGATCATATTTGCTCAATTAAATAATTATCTTTAATTATTTAATTGTTGAAATTAATATTCCTCTCATTTTAAATAAATGAAATTATTTAAAATGTCATCACAATCTTAACTCACACTTCATTTTGGTAAATAATCTGAAAAAGATTATTTATTATCTCACAAAATCCATATTTTGAGTTGATTTAATTCAAATTGACAGCTTTCTTCCAAAAAACAAATAAAGCAAGCAGATTCTTGATTTTTTCAAATTTTCTTTTTAGTCCACCTCTTATCTTTATGATTTTTCAAATCTCATAAATCAGGTAGTCTTTATCTTCTTGATTGTTGAAAATCTTCATTTTTCTAATTAATTATCTCATCTTTTCTCCACCGCCAATTCGATTCTCTCATATGACATCTTGACCACTGGTCTAAGGATTTTACTCTAACCCTGATTAGGGATTATCAGGTTAAATCTTGTCCTCTGATTTTAGGTTTTTGTCAAAGGTTGATCTCATCTATCCATTCAAAATTGTGTTTTCTATAAAATGACAGTTTTGTTCATAATTTAGGGACCACTTTGTTATTATAGGCATTACAGTCATTTATTATCATAGTCATTTATCTTTGGCATAGGAATAGGCATAATTTTATTAAATCCTTCAAAACTTGCATAGGACAATGTCAAATCATAATGCTCACACACTCGATCTGAGGGCATCAATCATATGCTGCAAGCTAGGAGGTGTTATGGAGGTGATTCATGGAAGCTTCACCAATATCTGGTATAATCGTTTCATTATTGTTTGCTTTCATTGCACTTCATAACTTCTTTGGGTTTATTTTATTGATCTAATCATTGCTAACCTTAGGAAATTTACCCATTGATACATTTGGTGAACCTGACGTGAACACGACTCTATTTTTTGTTATTATTTCTATACGGTTTTCGTGTGTTTTTTGTCATTTTTGTAGGTACAAGTATAGATCGATGCAATCATTTTAAAAAAAATCGTGATGCATCTGATGCGTCGCAATGCACTCACAGATTAAAACACCGCAATTGATCTGACGTGATGCAATCGAATCCTGGAGAGCCGCATACGAATTCCCAAGCCGCATTCGCAATACAGAGCAATGCATTCGCTCTACTGTGACGCATTCTCCTGGTAATGTTTTCTTCTCATTTGCATTCGGGTTTTTGATGTTTTTCTATTCTTTCTATTTTTTTTAGCACTCTGGTTTTATTTTCTGCATTCATCCTAGTGGAGGTTTTCATGTTACTAATCGTGTTTCACAGCGTGTGGCGGTTACGTTTCGTGGGTCCAAGACTGGTGGATGAAACTACTAACTTGTGGTTTTGTAGCTCCGTTAGTCGAAGAATCATTTCTCAAACAACGTGTTTGCGATTTCTAGTGTAGAAAACTCTTTTTGGTGCATTAAAATGAATGTGTGCTTGATTTTGTCTGACTGTGCTTGAAGGTGGTAGGTGATTATGCTCTCACCTTGTGAAAACTACGTGATCAAAAAACCAGACCCACCTTTTTTTTTATGTCACCCTCACGATTTAGTAATCGAAGTATCCTCTCCCCTTGAGCTTTCGGGCAATCTTGGGTGTAAGAGAAATGGTTACTAACTCTAGAGCTTGGGCCTGTTCTGGTGGGAAAAAGTACTCACCCTAGGACGACTCAGACCGGTAACATCCTAAACCCGAGGGACTTCCAACTGGTATATAAAAGTGGATTCTTGGGGAAAGCCCAAGAATCATGTGTGTGGTTCCGACGAGATGGATTCAAAAGGGGAATCTCGCTGCATGGATCATGCTCCACGAATGGAATGCCCATATTAAATACCTCTTGTTTTGGTGTCCAACCATTCTTTGGTCATTGCTTGGTATAGTGCAGGGTACAATATCATGCCAAAGACACTCACTACTGATCCCCTTGAGTAGAGATAGGAATTCTTGGGATGTCATTACGCAAAGAATCTGAATTTGGTGTGCTCGAATGACATTAATGAGCTATGGAGGGGAGACAATGCCACCAAATTCTAGTTATCCACTCTCGAGAAGGAAAGGAGTTTATCACCAATCTGAGGTATATCAGTGGGCTATATCAAGTATACAAACCCTTGGCCTATTGGCCTTTTAGGATTGTACTTGTCTTATGTGCACTTGCTTACTTCTCAAAACATTGTGTTTGTCAAGTTTTTGCTGGAATTCTCAAACATTATTCACCACATTTACATGTTTGGACAAAACATTCAACATTAGACAGACCAAATTTTCCTTGAAAACATCAAGAAACTCAATTTTAAACAAACTATGTCACACTTGTTGAACCGCATTCGAGTTTCTGAGACACAATTGCTCTATTAAACTGCATTTGACATTTCAAAAACCTCATCTATATGTGTCGCGACGCATCTGAACTTCACAGAGCCGCATCTGCTAAACTGAGTCGCATTTGTCAATCCCAAAGTCGCATTCACTAAAACCAACCCGCATTCGCAATACTGTGATGCATTCGAAGCTTTAAACGATGCATTTTCCTGACAAAAGTAAAACGCTGATACAAATTCAAATCTGAGTCTAAACTCTGTCAATCTGTTGTCAAACACTATTTCCAAGGGGATTCTATCAGAAACCAACTTGGGAATTGCTCAAATTTTTAAATCATTAGTTTGACCATAGGCTTCATCTTTCAAATTTTAGTTGCATACATTAGGCATTAGCTTGACCCTAGGTTTTCATCCTTGCATACTTTGGATCAAGAAAATATCAACACAATTTGCAATGTCATTGCTTTCAAAACTAGGTTCTCTTGGACTAAGTCATCAATCCCTTTCAGTCATTGTCCCTTTTTGTGATATTTTCCACCTCATAAGTCTAGTTAGGAAAACTCACTAGTCATTTTGACCTTGTCATCTTGTCCTTTTCAACAAACTCCTTTAGTAACCGAAATCAAAAACAAAGATTCAACTTAGACATGCTTAGTTATCCTTGTCTTAGATTGCATCATAAGTTTAGATATTGCATATTATATTCCCAAAAATCCAAAAATATTATTCATCCTAGTTGTCATTTTGAGCTTAGACCTTGCATAGTGTCATCCTTGCATTTAGTTGTCATCTTCATTTTGAGAAATATCATTTTATGGTGGAAACTAGACTCCAAAATAAAAAAGACAAATGGCAAAATTTTGACAAGACCCCACTTCCACTGTCAACAATCCCACGTACAACCCAAATTGGACATTTGACGATCCATTTTCCAACACAAATGATCAACCTCTCATGACCATACCATCCTCGTAAAACAATCTCTTTGAACCCTTCTTACGTAAGGATGAATACGGAAAAATACTTGAGGAAAACCTAGAGGTAGCAACACAAGATCTAGAGGCCTCTCAATTTGTGGAACAAATGGTCCTATATGATAGAGATAGACATTTGGCCATACTCTTAAGTCAGGGAGCCAAATTACCTCAAGGTTTTGACATTGATACCTTGAGATCGACATCTCCTGCCAATAACGCCAATAGTGGTCAACCTCCAAACTCCACAAGCAATACCTTTTTTGATGCTACACCGACCGTGACTGCTACTTCCAACATTCCCAATAACTCCAATTCAATAAATTCTACATCCATTGGAGGATCACAATCTATCACAACAACCACAATACCTACCACACCATCACAATCAGCTGGGAACACTTTTGGCTCCTCAACAATGCAGGCGAGTTACTCCAATCCTCTCTTTACCACTAAGGTAAATGCCATGGGGGCATCATCAAGTCACACTAATCCCCCCTTGACAACTACATCTAATACCATGAGTACACCTTCGTCATATCCTCTCATTAGTATCTCACAAAATCCCTTAGGTGGAGGTAAACGACGTATCTTTATTCAAGGACAACAACAAAATGTTAACATGTCAACACAATCAAATGCCATTGCCTCCCAAGGACCAAATACAAACATTCCCCTTGTACCAACCCAACAATTGGGACAAGTTAGTCAAAACACACAACCCATGATGTCACTCACACATCAAAATAATCATGGCCACCATATTCCCCAAATATTGACCCAAATGGTTGGGGGACACATCCCAACATACTCATCCCACATTCATACTCATCAACATACCCCCAATCCCAACTTTCAATACAAACAACACACCAATCCGAGCACAACATGCATATCACAACAACCCATTCCTCAAAAACATGCCAACATTCACTCACAACAAATGGGGACTTATGGCGTACCAATCAATCCTATGTATGGGACCACCAATGACCCTAAAATGGATACCTTACAAGCAAGAATAATGGGCCTAGAGAAGACCATAGAAAACATACATATATCCGACAATAAATCAGAAGTGTCATATGATCTAAACGTCTACCCATTCGACATGAGCCTATACATGCCACCATTTCCTCCGGGATATGTGTTGCCCAATTTTACAAAATACAGAGGCAAGACAAACCCCATTGAACATGTTCGCGAATTTGCAACCAATTGTATGGACGTCGCCTATGAACAAACATACTTGATGAGAATTTTCTCTAAAAGTATTGCAGGTCCTACCCTTGAATGGTTTTCCACTCAAAAGGATATCCAAACATGGGATGAGCTTAAACAAAAATTCCTAAAAAATTACGCATACAACATTGACATGGACACCTCCATCACTAGCTTGTGCAATCTCACGCAAGAGGATGTTGGTGAGACATTCATCCCATTCTTTCAAAAATGGAGAAGCCTCACTAGTCGGTGTCACATTGACATACCTGAAAGAGAAAAGGTGGACATGTTTGTT
This sequence comes from Sequoia sempervirens, assembly GCA_007258455.2. NCBI lineage: Eukaryota > Viridiplantae > Streptophyta > Pinopsida > Cupressales > Cupressaceae > Sequoia > Sequoia sempervirens. The sequence continues at coordinate 23,315 of VDFB02255578.1, forward strand.
CAAACGCTTCTGGGTCCCCTAAAATATTCATTGCAAGTGCATTGTTGTACAACCTTCACGGACCTAGTCGAAAAAGGGGTCCAAATTGAGAAATCCCTTATCGCAATGGGAGAACTAAGATACGGTTCTAAAAACACAAATGCAAATCCTCCCACAAACAAGAATAAATACTGGGTCAAAAATAAACACGTTACAAATGACGGTGTTGTTGACGCCAAGACTGCAAACATGGTGGGTCCTGTACTGGCCCTAAAAGGGGTTCAACAACAAAAAAAACCAACAACGACATTGACACCCCCTACCAGTGTCCCTTCAAACAACCAAAGCCGCCAAAACAATCAAGGACAATACCACTAGATGAGACAATTTCCTAGAGGTCGCACATACACTTCTTTGGGTGAACCCATTGAGGAAGTCCTCGAGAAATGCCTCCAGAATGGAGTCATCACACTTCAAGAACCAAAACCATATGACCCAGGGCAATTCAAACCAGCATGGTGGGATGATAATGCATTTTGCGATTATCATCGTGCAAAAGGAGATAAAACCTCTAACTGTTGACAACTAAAAAACCTAGTACAAGATCTTATAGAGAGTTGTATCATTGAGGTAGGTGGATCAAAATTTTCCTCCAATTCAGATCATACTATTCATAAGAACCCACTACAAGACCATGGTTCTAATAATGATTCCACGTCAGGTCCATAGACAAACAATAATCAAGCTAACTTTGCCCGCGCCAAATACAACTATTCTGGTGGACCTATTATAAATAATGTCCGAACTGATGATGAATACATAAATACCATTACAATCAAGAGAGCACCCCAATGCAATGCTACTACTTGAAGTGGCAAGGTCACGATAGCTGGTACACCTCCCGCTAGGCAACCCAAAATCACCGTAGTTGGCCCATCTCCTAAGTAGTCACAACCTGCCATGACCACAAAGCAAGGGCAACCTAAGAGTTAGTTTAACCTTATTGACCAACTTAGAAAAACTATCGCGCAAATTTCTATACTCGAGCTGCTTCGCATATCTCCCACACATAAGGCTATACTAGATAAAACCTTGCAAGAGTCGTCAGTCCCTAAGGATATTGATGTTAGCCAATTTGAGACCATTGTAGGATATCTCACTACGCCTCACCACGCCACCTTTTCTGATCAAGACTACTCATCACCTAAGACTAACCATAACGATGCATTACACATTGAAACTTTTGTCCATAAGCACAAGGTTAGAAGAGTTTTAGTAGATGGCGGAGTAGGATTGAACATATGCTCCTTAAAACTGGTTAAGGCTCTGCTATTTTCTGATGCATGCATAGACTCTACCAAGAGTATAGTGATCAAGGCATATGATGATGAAGAATTCTCTTCACGAGGTGTTATTTCTCTTCCTATAAGAGTGGGACCAGTCATTATGGATACAACTTGCCAGGTCCTGGATCTAGAATTATCTTACAACATCTTGCTCGGTCATCCATGGATTCATGCCCTAAAAGTCATGCCCTCCACGTATCACCAATGCTTAAAATTCCCTTTTGACAGCACATAAATCACTATATATGGAGACCTCGACCCTTTTCAATATTGCACCAACCTAAGGGGTATTTCTGAAAATAGAGTGCCCATCAACCAGGAAGCTCCTAGCTCCTCTTCTTCTAAGTATGTTTAAAACCCATCCACACTCGCACCATCTTCCACGTCCACTTTGTCCACATCCTCCATCACACCACCATCTTCCACACTTCCTAAGGATGAATCCAATGTCATGATCTAGGACCTAGGCTATGGAGAATTTAAACTGCATACGACATATAGCATCGCAACAATACCCAAGTCTCCAAAAGTCTATGGACGACCATGTTTCAAAATGGAACCCAGGGAAATTTTCAAAGTTCCACCTAAAACAGTTTTGATAAAATGGGGAGACATGAGTAATGAAGACCTTTATGATATTACAGGATGGCTCTATAAGGAAATGGTAGACCTACCACCATTACCGGTCAAGAAATATGGCAAGGGATATGACATAATGAAGGCTAAGGGCTATGATGGGACTAGTGGCCTAGGCAGAAATAAAACTAGACAAAGAGAGCCCATAGAACCTTTCAAAATACCAAAGTATCTTGGACTAGGGTACGGATTGCCCAATAATGATGACCGACGTACCAGTGGACTTTTGAGTGAGCAAGTGCATGCTTTGGAAAGTGTCAAGATCGCTAAGGAAACCTTCACTGAAACTAACTCCCAAGAGTGGGAATTTGGCTCCAAAATATCCTTGAGTGACTGTTGCCTCGATGATTTGTTTGTTGAAATGAGGGAACTCACCTCTAAACAATTTTTTTGGAAAACATTTAAAATTGATTAGGCACCCAATAGTCAAAGTCCCATTACCATTCTCCATGACATACATGCCCCACCATCTGAATCTCATCATTCCAACCCATTTGAATTACCAATTGACACTAACAATCACAACGCTGAGCCCTTCACCCCTTATTTTAAAAACGAATATGAGACTAGTGAAGGGGAATATTGGATAGAGTCTGATGTTGAATTGGATGAGGATAATTTCATCTACAATATCTCTGAATCTGTTTGCATGCTTTCCACATCTTCCCCTCAATTCACCAACACTGATGATGGCATTTCCCTAGTCTATCCTCAACTAATCGTTTGGGACCAACAAGGCCCGCCAGTCCTGGACACCTTTCAAAATGATGAGGAAATTGTAGAATTTATGGGATTATGTGAGGGTATACCTAGTGATGATCACAAGGTAGGATTCTCTATTGACCTAGATTGTGCGGCTTGTTGTGCAGTTTTCGCACACACCCCGCTGAAAGTAGGGACCCTCTTTTGCTTTGGTTTTGGTGTTCTGGCCCTTTCATTTTGAGGTGTTATCTTAATTTTGGAATGTGCTTAGATGTTTATTTTGACTACCTAAGTGTTTCCCCAGGTTATTCATTGAAAATCCTAAGTTCTAGATAAATATTAGGTTCTTACCCAGATTTGGGATTTTCCACCCTGATCGGATTTTCCCGGATCCCACTTGGACTCTGGCTATGCACTGTTGTTCGGGGATTTTCAGTCTTTGTAGATTTCCGCATGGGATAGATTTTCCCAGATTCCACCTTATCGTCGAATTTCGAAGTTCTCTGACTATCTTATCAATTGCATTAATGATTTCATGTGTGCTGCGAAGGATGTATTTAACTTGATTTTGAGGTCTTTTATGCTATCATGCTTATTATTTGCCATCGTTTGAGTTGAGGGATGCATCCTTAGAGTTGGTTCTTTGAGCTTCTGATTCGATTTGGGACATTTGGGCTTGAATTGATCAATTTAGTGGTGATTTCTTGCGCATTCTTGCCCCTATTCTTTGTGGACACCATTCTCTTCGCATTTGTTGTTTCTAAGATCGATTCTCGTATTGCAATGGTATGTATTTGGATGCTTTGCTTTGAATTGATGATTATGGATAGCATGTTGATGTTATGAGAGCTTGGGGAATTCGAATTCCTACATATTTAATCATTTCATGCTAGGGTTTTCTGGCATTGTGTTATTTGTGATCTCCTCGGTGAGTTTTATGCTCATTTGTCTATCTGTATTTTTGATGAATCTTGCCTGAGAATAATTAGTAAATCCTAGTAATGGCTTAGTAGTTGGAATGATTGAATTCTGAGCTTGCTTGTGCACTAATGGCAGATGAATAGGGTTTTAAACCTAGGGCATCACCATTCATCATCAATTTTCTCTCAATCGGGCCTAGAACACAAAGAAAATCTTTTGAAGGCCCATGCATAACTATCCCTAAGCTTAAATCGTTGAAATCCATGATCAACATGATGTTGTGTATGAAATCACGATTTCATGTCGCAATCCGGCTTTTGGCCTCAATCCGGTATTTCTCGTTCCTTCGAGATAATCTGTCTTCAAAGGATTTTCCTGAACTCTAGTGAGGTGCAGTAAAATTATTGCTATCATGTGCACTTTCAACAAGACAAACATTCATCGCCAAGAAGTCATAGCAGGCTCCATTGGTCATGCCAATATTCTTTCTGTCATCGAGACTTCCTTCCTTCGGCAAGACCTTTCACCGAGTGCATTCCGCTTTCATCGGGCTCCCTTTATTTCAGTCGGGGAGACCCTGCTTGTTCGATGAGACCTTTCGGCGAGCTCACAACTCTTGCCGAAACCTTTGCTTTCAACGAGACTACTAACGGTCTCCAAGGCATCATGACAAAGCCTTCCTTTCTTGGCGAGCTCGAATCTTCTTTCGGGGAGACCACATGTTGTCGGCCAGAGGTTATACCGATGGGACTCCATGTCGGTGAAACATTACGTAGTCCCTGAGACCTCTAGACGAACTCAAAACTTAACGCCGAGACATCCATTTGCTTCACTGAGACTCCCCCTCGTTGGAAAGATGTTATGCCAAAAGCCCTCATAAGTTCATATTTGATCACTGTGACAATCTTATTCTTACACTGATAAGGTCTTTTGTGTTCTGTCAGCAAGACCAGAGTCATTTGCCAAGACCCTACCCCAACTCCCCCTTGGTCATATCGATATGTTTGCTATACCGCTGATCAACAAGACACCCAACTTCGCTGAGACCTCATATTGAAAAAATTTAGTCTGGCCAAAGTGTTTGCTTGGACCCCGAATGTCAGTGAGACAAACAGGATTCGCCATAACCTCACCCCGAAGAGAAATTCTCTCATCAACATGCATATCATCATCGCTGGTCGGTAGGACATGCCCCACTCGGTGTGACCTCATTCTGAATGGAATTTGTTTGGCCGAAGTACATGCTTTTACACCGATTGGTTTAGAGTTTTTCCTTATATGCGGATTTCCATCGAGTTTGGATTTCTCTGAAATCTGGTGTCTCTCTGATTTTCTGAAGTTTCCTATCTGGCTCGTTCTTCACGGGAATCCGTCCCTCATGGATTTTCCTGAAATATGATGAAATATAAAGGAACGTGAGATAATTGGATTTGTTTATGATTTGTGATACATTTAATGATTATTTCGTGTCATATTTGGATTTCCCATGTAATTTATTGATTGATCATGATCAGGTTTAATGGTTAAGTAGGTGTTTCCTAGTTATTCTGTTGGAATCCTATTGGTCCAGAATTCCCCCAAATTCCTCTTTGGCTAAGATTTTGGGGATGGTATTGAAAACCAAAGTTTGTTGTGATCATCTCATATGAGATTTAATGACACTTTGGCTATATGAGATTCATTCTAATGATGTATTAATGAATTAGCCTCGCTCTCCTATGGTTTTTATTGTGATTTTCTTGATGGATGCAGGTTGAATCTAGTAAGGTAGCAGAGGAATCCTCTGTGTCTGAAGCATAAATGATCAAAATGGAAGTTAAGAGCAAGATTCTTGAGAGCAAGATAACGTCAGTCTGGTCAGAGATGACTGATACAAATGTTGGAAAATGGGACTATGAAGAGTTCAAGGAAAGAATGGGGGCTAAATATTTTCCTTTGGTGGCCCGAAGAATGAAAGAGTCAGGTTTGGCACATGTGGCTGGTTTCCCTTGAATAGTGTAGTGTTATGAGCTTGTCCTTGAGTGTGCCAAACATTATGACCAACGTACACAAAATATTATCAGTCTTCAAGGGAGAGTGATAGCAAACCTCAACCTTGTCTCTATTGCTCAGAATTTGATATGCCAAACAGATCTCACATGGTGGCATTCAACATGGGGTTTGCCAAGGAATTCTACAAGGAGCAAACTGTTAAATCTCAACAATTCATCAACTCTTGGCTGGAGAAGCCTAAGTCGCACTATTCTAAACTTCCCAAGCAGCTATTTAGGGAAAAGTTCAAGAAGGACTAATATGATGCTATTACATTACTCAGCAGGGTGGTTGGATTGAAGAATGCAAGAGCATTTGAGAATTGGATGTGCTATGCCATTGTGACGATGGAGCAAGAATTGATTGATTATCATTGTCCTGGTTTGATTAGTAGAGTACTCCATGAGCAGTTATCCAATGTGTTGTAGACCAAGACTTTCACGATGACCTCATATTTGGTCTATGCACTTGCAAGATTCCATCCCTACAAGGGATTGGATACAAAGGGAATTTTTGCACAGGATGTTATTTATGAAGTTTTCCCTCAATTGCATTTGGGAGATTCAAACTATAGGAGGGAAAATGATGCATTTACCATGTATATCACCAGAATGCTTCAGGAGGCAGAGCATGTCAAAATTTCAGATCAATCCAAGGAGCTCATCAAGAGGTATGGAGCTTGGTTTATACAATTCCCAACCTTCTCCTACATTCGGATTGATGGCTGCCAGGGGGCCCCATATAGACTTCCAAGGTATCCCACTTATCACATTATATTGTTGGAATTAACTAGATAGATTTGTGACTTTGATGCTATTGTCAAGAAAGACAAACACAAGATAGGATTTGGTGGAGATTTTCCCCTAAGGATTGGCATTGGAGAAGCATGTGCTTCCATTATTTCTGCCCAGGCTTCAAAGGAAGAAATGAGTACCTTCGGTCTATCTTTTCATTCTAAGAGATCAAGGTTTGATATTACAGGAGAAGCCCAAAAGAAGGCCTTTAGAGAATATAGCCATAAGGTGAACTTGGAGGACTACTAGGCCAGCTATGGTGATGAGTATGAGGTCAGAAAGAAGAAATTCTCCTGGCTTCCAGTTGAGTCAGTTCGATTGTATAATGTGAAGGCAGTTCCTGATCAATTGGAGGATGATGGACACTTGATTCAGGATCATGCTTATGAGGCCATAAATGATAGGCCAATTGGTGATGTGGATTGGTTGGAAGAGGAGAAAATAGAACTGAAACAATTGATGGATCTATTTATTAAATTTACTGGGATTTGGCTAAAGCAGAAGCTATGGGAGCTGGAAAATAATGGTGTACAGTGCACCTAAGCACTGATGGAAGATTTGGATCCCCACTCCACCTCTGGAGAATCTACTGGGAAAGATCCTAAGGGAAAGGGTAAGTTGGATTCTCCTTTCAAAATCAAGATAAAAGGTGTTCAAGAAATAGAGGCCCAAGAATCAGAAAAATAGAGAAAGCCAAAGGTCAAGAAGAGGACAAGGACTAGGAAGTCTGAGTAGGAAGGGACTGAAAATCAAGGTCCTGAGGCTAGTGATCCTATGCCCAAAAGGAGGAGAATCATAAAATTGTCAAAGAAGGCTAGCTCCAAGGTTGGAGGGGAAGAAGTTGCCCCACCAGTGGTAAATGTTGAAAGTTCAGGGGAGAATTCTAAGGTATATACAAGGAGGTCTAGGACTCCTTCTGCCAGGGACAGTGTGCTTAAGCCTGACCTCCTTTCAGTTGTTTCTCATGATCTACAACATGATGATGTTCCTGCCATTCATGAAGCCCAAAGTGAACCTAGTGAAGCTAAAGGAGTTGATGAACATTCATAAACTGAAGGGGAAGAGTTCCATGAAGGAGGACTTTATAGTGCAGAGGCCGAGGTTGAAAAGGTAATGCAATCTCCCTTGGTTGCATATGCATGATCTGCAGTCACAAATGAAGGAGTTGAATCTCTTCTAAGGCAAGAAGAGGTAGAAAATATCCCATCACCTGAACATGAGGAAGAACACATCGAAGAGAAAAGGAATAAGGATGAAACTCCTAAGAAATAGAATTTGGGAGAGGAGATAGCAGTTGGAGCCTACCGTTCCAGAATGGCTTGATAGAGAGATAAAGAGGAAACAGGTAGTAGTGGAGGACACACCACCGAATTGGGATGCACTCCTAGCCAAGATTGGAAAAGAAAAACATAAAAAGAAGGATAGAGTGATCTCAAGGGTTGAAAGAGATGAGGCGCATAAGAAAGTTGTTCATATTTGCACCCCTGCTCCAGATAAAAATAGAGATGATGTGGTTGGAAAGGATTACAATATTTAGACTTTCAACTTGGGGCTTACATCCGTTGAGCAGGATATTGAGGATTACCAGGATTCTAGTGTAGTCATCTTGGGCAGGTTGAGGACAGAAATGAAGACTAAGCAAGAGTTAAATAAATAAAATGAAAATCTCAAGAAATTCTTGGAGGAATTAATGAAACCACTGCAGTCCATTAACCCTTCTTCCTCTGTTGTGAATCCTCTACCTCAAGAGACCATCACCGAGCTAGAAAAGATGAAGGATTCCAATCTTGCCACAATGAATTGGCTGAAAGGGGTGCAAATAAAGGGTGATGAGGCTACTAAGGAGATTTTGTCAACTGGGAAGGATGCTGCAAGGATGATGGATTGGATGAAGTAGGTGTTAGCACATGATAAGGAAGACACAGATCTCCTTCTGCAGAAAACCAGGACTATCATGGAATACACCAAGGATAGATTAGTAAGTGACAAGATCCTTCCCCTCTCTAAAGCTACTAAACCTTGGGAATGTTTTGGGGCACTGCAGATTAGGCAGAAAGTGCTGAGGAAGATTTATAAACAAAGAAAGCAGATTGATGATACCCTAAGTGGTGTATATAATGGCTCCATGGCCTTTTTTGAGATCATGATGGGAAGAAGGAAGATCGCACCCAAGTATTTGAGTTTGGAACAGTTGAGATGTTGGTGGCAGGATGTTTAGGCATTATTTGATGATGATTCTATTTCTGAATACCAGTTGGATGATGCTGCTACCTACCTTGTAGTTATTGATAAGTATATGACATATAAGGTGGATTGGGATAAATCAGTCAAATGGTCAAGAGAAGAGATTGCATCCATTGAAAATAGACTTAGCATTTTTCCTTTGCCATCAGTAGCTAACTTGGATGGGATGCTTTTGAAGGTTCACGAAATGCTGGGTTAGAATAAGGATAATAGGGAAGGGAGTTAATGATAGGCTGCATTGCGATTTATGCTTCCCTATTATCTTCCCGCACATTGGTCCAAATTGCATTGCGGATCCCACACCGAATTGGATGGAATGTGCATTTAGTGCTTATTTGACCCTTTTTTGAATTTCTCTTGGCCGAGTTGTTGTGCCATTAATGTTGCGAAACCCTTGTTGGGCTGACAGGTTTTTATGGGGATTCTATATATTGGGCATTTCGCCTCATTTGTAAGGGTTCTAGGTTAAGAAGTTAGAAGATAGAAGTAGAATAGAGCGGAAATAGTTAGAAGCAAATCAATTAGGGCAAGTTAGCAAGTAGTTGCTCTCAAGCAAATATTGTAACAGAAAGCTAGAATTGTTACTACAATGGATAATTCAAATACAAGTAATGACATTGTGATTTGGTGCCATACTAGTATTCTCTTGTCTTGCATTGTTCTTGTTCTTCTATCTTTAAAATTGCTTTGAGGAGGTTAATATTTAGATTAGATTCGATTTAATAATGTCTATGATTTGATACTTGAATGTTGTAGCAATCTCTCAGTCCATACTTTTCGCAACCAACTGATTGTTAGTTGCTTTGCAAAGTTAGCCTGGACTTTTCATATTCCTTGTGCTTAAGTTCGATTGTGAAGATTTATTCATTTTGATTTCAATAGGGTTGTTTGAATGAATGCTCATGATTTGAAAATCTTAACACCTTAGAAGATTGCACTGTTTCTATAAGATTGCAAGTTTATCTGGGTCATTTAGAGATCAATTTTGAGGGGTTGGTCCATTTCGAGTGTTGGTCATTTTCATTGTTAATCTTAGGTCTAGTATCAAGTTAGAAATCTCTTTGAAATCCTTATCTTTTCCTATTTCTTTGATTATTGGGTTAGATCTAGGATTGAAGTATTAACATATTGTTAGATCTGATAAATTTTGATTCATTATTTTGCTTGTAGTAAGGTCCCTTTGTGATTACCAACATTTTCACATTTTATCACTAAGTTGTTCATGCATTGTCAATACTTGACATTAGACACCTTGAGGTTATCTCTTGAGGCTTGTTGATAGAGATCTACCTTTTAAGTGAGATAGGGTATTATATTATGTTTGAGTTGTTGCCGTGCAGAAAACATGATCAACAAGATTAGCACTAGAAGGAGGGCCTGAATAAGCAAGTTGGATCAATTTTTGAACACCATCTCTCCTGAGAGATTCAAAAGAAGGACAAGATCCGATCCAAGAGAAGAAGAATTTCAGGAATTACCGGACCTCACTAGGTCAAGAAGGACCAACAAAGGGGGAGAATCATCATCATCCCATCCACCTCCCACACCTCCATCATCCCCTTCTTCATCAGATTAATCTGGGTCTGAGGGCATTCCCAGTCCATAACCATAGCCAGTCATAAATTAGGCATTACCACTCCCACCTCCACCAATGGCTTTGCTTGCAACCAACCCATCTCCATTGAGTTTTTCTGTTTACAATGTCATGCCAAAAAACCCTGAACACTTTTGTTCAAAATTCCATGTCAATGATCCAAATAGAACCGCTGAGGAACACTTCAGGATCTTTAAGACTGGCCTCAAGGATAGAGGGATAAACCATGAGGATGTAGCATGTAGATTATTTCCTTATTCATTGGGAGAAGATGCATTCTATTGGTAGAACCATTTTCCTGCTTGGTCTATTGAGCATTGGACTGAACTAGAAGCTACCTTTTTGTAGAAGTTTTAAATTCCCATTAGTTCTAGTGAGCTCTACCATCAGTTCACTAATGTTAAAAGGGAGGTCAATGAGCCTATAGGATCTTTCAACAATAGGTTTCATCGTGCTTATACCAGACTACAAGCCCCTTATGTTGTTGATGAACCCACCGCCTTAGAAGTTTATTATGAGGGACTTGATAGTTTAACAACTACCTTTATGAAGTGGAGTAATAACTCTCCTACTAGTCTGCTTGATGCATATGCAGAGGCTATGAAAGTTAGCACTAATCTAAGGCAACATCTGTCTAGGCCTTTACCCTCATTAGGACCCGTTGCTCACCCTGGACAAGTTCCAGCTCTCAACCAAGCTCTAGCGCACCATAATCCAATCATGAATCCAGTACCTCAGTTGCCTCTAGTCCCTCACCCAGGGTCTCATGTGGGACAAGTGTTATCCATGATTAATTACCCCCAACAAAATGTGAATCAACCCCTGTATACCCAGCCTCAGGCTAGTTATCCCTCATACCTAAAGAATTTTGAAGTCTTAAACCAATCACTAAATGCCAATGCTGCAGCAGGGTATTTCCAGAATAACATGAATCAGCCTCCATACAGTAATCCTGACAAGGAAATACTGGATGAATTGTCTAAACAAATAAAGAAGTTGAATATGGAGGTGACTTACTTGAGGAACCAAAACAGTTAGTTGCAAGCTGCTCAGAGAAATATGCAGTCCAATCAAAATAGAGAGAATCCACAAGGACAAAACTTTGATAGAGGGCAACATCATGAAAGAGGATACAATAATGATAGAGGATATAACTAGGACCAAGGTTACAACAATGACAGAGGGTATAATAATGATAGAATACAAAACTATGATAAAGGGAAATCCTCAGGTCAAAACTTTGACAGAGGACTAGGTGGTGGACAAGGATTCGATAGAAGGTAGCAACCAGGGCAAAATAGGACTTGGAACACAAGACCCAATAATGGAGGAGTACCCACCCCATTAGATCAACCAGTTAATCAACCTATTAATCAGTCTGCCAGTCAACCAAGTAATCAAGAGAAGCCTCCTAGCGGTGTGTATCTAGGTGAGGTTGCTTTATTAGGGTGGTGTAGGCTCCACAAAACAAGTCAACATTCTAAGTTAGATTGTCAAGAATTCCAAACAACAATCTCGATCTTTCAGTACGAAGTGGAGAATAATGCAAGGGGTCAGGAAATAGTACCATCCAATCCTTATGATTCACCAGTGTTGGTGCTTAATCATGCTCCTTTTCCACAAAGTAAGGAGAATATACCTGAAGAGGAACCTGACCATGTTGAGAAAGAGGCAGACCAAGTATGCAATGGGGATGAAATGACATAGCTATTTGATGAGAGTTTAGTGAATGATAATGGTCCCAGAGATGAAGAAGAGGCTTATGTTGAAGAAGTGCAAACCTTCTAGAGACCTATCAAGAAGTATGATTTGAGGGAGTTTCCGCATAGGTGCCCACAGGCTGGAGGCCCCTTTACTAACTCCATTCCCCTAAACAATTTCAACATGCCTCCAGACCCTAATGCTAGCAATAATCCATCACTGCCTCAAGTTTCCAAGCAATATTTATCTCAAGATCCGGGACATGCCAATGTACCAAAAGGGAGAAGTGCTGATGCAAATAGAGAAAAGATGGTGGAATACCTGAGGGAGACTCCTACTAATTTAAATGAAGAACAATTTGCCACATATGTTGCTGAAGAACTCTGAAAATTGAAGGTAAATCTATCTGTATTCGAGTTGTTAAGAGTTCCATCCATTAGGAATGCAGTCTTAGGACTTTATAATGAAAATTTCATGTCACAAGATAAATCAGTTAGCAAGAGTGTCAATAGAATATCTAGTCCCCAGTCAGTGGGAAGACAAAATCAGCCCCATAATCAAGTCCATATGCCCCCTGGAGATCCGGGGAAAGAAAAAGACAAATCTCAAGTTGCTCAAGTGGACACTCCCTTAACTCTGTTTCAAGGGATGACAGACACACCTCCATTCTTGATTTATGTTTGAATATTTGGTAAGAATCTGCATAATTGTCTGTTGGATTATGGTGCTTCAACCAATGTTATGTCTTTTGGTATATGTAGAGCTATGGGTATTACCCCTGCTGACTTGCAGAAGAAAGTCACACAATTGGATAGGACTGAAGTTAGTGTTGTGGGAGAGTTAAATATGATTCATATGCAGATTGCTTCTGACCCTAGGATTCAACAGATTATCAATATACAGGTGGTTGACATACCTAACGCTTATGGCCTAATCCTGGGAAGAGATTTCACTAGGGCCTTGAATGGATATGTCTCGACTGATCACTCCCATATGTGGCTTCCCTGGAAGGGAGTGCCAAACCAGATTAGAATTGAAAGAGAACCCAGGATGAGGTATATGATTACAGAATATCAGAAAACTTCTACTGAAATTATGGTATTAGAAGTAAGTATGGGTAACTATATGCGTGTTGCTCCTCTTGAAGAACTGGATATGGAGGAGGTCCTCATGTTGCATACAGTGTCTAATGGCTTCATGGAAGATTCCAATGGTACTAAAGCCCTAGTGGAACCAGTTAAATACAATGATGAACCAGCTGAAGATGATAGTGGTCTGGAAGATAGTCAGCTTGGTTTACTAGATAATTTTCAAGAGTTCATTCGGAAGTGCATCGAAGATTAAGTCTAGTTGGGAAGAGGAATGAACTTTGGAGAGCTACTCCTACCCAATTGGTGCAGGGTGCATAATGCTTCTCATTCGGAATTGGACTGTTGCTTATGCCAGGCTGCAGTGGAACAAATATAGAAATGTATCAACCCCACTCCTACAGTCAAAAGTGATATCTAGAATGTCCCAGAAGATCCCAAAAGAAAAGGTGTGATGCTTTCTGAGGAGCCATCCAGCAGTAACAGTGCAAGTGAAAAAGTAGGGAACTCTGTTGTTGCTGGTTGTTGGACTTTAAGATTTGATGGGTCCAAATCAAAGAATGGAGCTAGGGAAAGTTTCAAGCTAATTAGCCCAAGAGGTAAGACATGTTTCGCCACTCAAAGACTTCAATTCCACTGTATGAATAATGTAGTAGAATATGAAGCCTTAGTGCATGGGCTGTTAATGGCATTGAAGAAAAAAGTTAAGATCTTGCAAGTTTTTGGAGATTCTGAGTTAGTAGTCAAACAAGTTAGGATACGATAATCTTGCCATGACAAGAGAATGACCAACTATAGACATAGAGTATGGGACCTTATTGAAGGATTTGATGCCTTCAATATTCAGTTGATTCCATGAAATAAGAATTAGATAGCTAATTCCTTGGCCCAGGCACCCAGTACATTGCAACCTTTGTCCCTTTCTGGACTAAAGAAATTTACTGTGGAACTGACCCCAGTACCCTCAGTACATGATAATGTTACCAACTTCCAAGTATTTGAAGACGATAAGCATATTCTAGATTTTATCACAAGTATAGATGTTTTTGCTTCTCAAATCATTGATGAAACTGAGCTCCAAGAAGCAGAGATAAACCTTGAAGGGGTAATCAATTTGAAGACCAATACTATTCCCAGGGGGATGGTGCAACTAGAAATGATTTTTGACCTATACAAGGTCAAGGAGCAAGAACATGGCACCAGGAAGGAGTCCATTAGTGGACAGTGTGATAAATTTAACATAGGATCTCAGGAGGATGTCAAAAATGTCTTTATTGGTAAAGTATGCACTCCTGAGGAAAGGCAAGGAATCATCAATGCACTACATAGATATCTAGATGTGATAGCCTGGAGCTATGAATACTTAAAGACTTATGATACATCAATCATAACCCATACTATTCCTCTCAATCCAGGAGTAAAGCCTTTCAGACAGAGGCAAAGGCCCATCAATGCTTTACTGGAACCCATAATATAGAAGGAAGTGTAGAAACTGTTGTCTACAAGGATAATATTCCCAGTCAGACATTCTACTTGGGTCACAAACCTAGTTCTAGTGCGAAAGAAAAATGGTGAAATCCGGTTATGCGTGGATTTCAAGAACCTAAATAGGGCCTCAGAGAAAGATAATTATCCAGTACCCTCACTAGATGAAGTGCTTCAGATTGTCAATTGATCTCAGATGATGTCCTTCTTGGATGGTTATTCGGGATACAACCAGGTCATGGTGCAGTATGAGGATAGGCACAAGACTGCTTTCACATCCAAGTGGGGCACTTTTTCCTACATGAGGATGCCCTTTGGCTTAATTAATGCTGGAGCCACCTTCCAACAAGCTATGGACATTGCCTTTAAGGACATAATTGGTAAATACATAATCATTTATATGGATGATCTAACAATATTTTCCAAGAAGAGAGGTGATCATATCTCATATTTATGCAAAGTTTTTCAGAAATGTAGAGTTTGGGATATCTCTCAACCCAAAGAAATGCATCTTTGGAGTCACAAAAGGTAAATTTTTGGGGCATGTTCTCTCTGAAAAGGGAATTGCCATTGATACAGAATGCATAGAAGCCATTCTCAATATTCCACCCCCTGCCAGTAAGAAAGAAATGAAATAATTCCTTGGCAAGATCAACTTCGTGAGGAAATTCATCACTGGATTCACAAAAATAGTTAAACCACTGAATGCAATGTTGAAGCAGGAAGCCAAAGTTGAATGGAATGCAGAGGCAAAAGAAGCATTTGCAGAGATAAAGAGGGCTATTATTGAAGCTCCTGTTTTGGTAAGTCTAGACTATGCTAAACCATTCTATATATATTTGTTTGCCTTTGATCATTCCCGTGCTGCTATGTTAACTCAAAAGTCAGATCAAGGAAATGAGCATCCCATAGCATTCATGAGTGCACCATTGAAAGATGCAAAGCTGAGATATCCAAATGTGGAAAAGCAGGCTTATGCCTTAATCAGAGCAGTAAAGAAATTCAGGCATTACATCCTCAGAAACAAAATCTTTGCCATAGTTCTGGATCCTGCAGTTAAGTTGTTATTGATGTAGAACGAGCTAGGGGAGCATAGATCCAAATGGGTAACCACGTTACAAGAGTATGATGTTGAGATTCAGCCCATGAAGCTAGTAAGAGGACAAGGGCTTACACAAAAAATGGCGAAAACAGACCCCAACCTTACAACTCAGAGTTATAATTTAGAGGATGTTTCTCCCGGTGAGTGGTATGATGACATTGTTCATTATCTCCTGACTCAGAGGTGCCCTGATCACCTTAATTCATTACAAAGAAGGTCATTGCACTTAAAGAGTGATAGTTTCATGTTGAAAGGAGTTGTCCTATACAAGAAAAATCATGAGGGCGTTTATTTGAGGTGCCTAGGAAGGGCAAAATCTGAAAGAGTGATGTTGGAGTTTCATGATAGATATGGTACAGGCCATGGATCAACACCTTCTATAGCGAACCAAATTCTTAGAGCTGGTTACTATTGGCCTACATTGTTCAAAGACATACACAACCATGTCAAAACTTGTCATGTGTGTCAGACTGCAGCCACTAGAGAGAAGTATGCAACACTCCCACTCCAGCCGGTCTTCGAGGTAAAACCTTTTGCACAATGGGGAATGGACTTCATAGGTCCCATCAATCTGCCTTCCACTGCAGGACACAGGTATATCCTTACATCACTGATTATTTTACAAGATGGAATAAGGCCCTTGCTTGCAAGCAATGTACTTCAGAGGTAGTTATTAACTTCATTGGATCAGGTATTATTAATCATTTTGGGTGTCCTATGTCTTTAGTTTGTGATAATGGTCCTGCGTTTTCATCATTAAAGTTTTCTAATTAGACTTTTGATCATGGAATTATCATTAAGTTTTCCTCCAACTATTATCCCCAGGGTAATGGTTTGCTGAGCCATCCAACAAAAACCTCCTGACTATTATCCGCAAACTATTAGAAAGAAATCCAAAGGACTAGCATACCCAACTCAGATTTTCTCTTTGGGCAGATCATACTAGATATAAGACTTCCATAGGAATATCACCTTACCACCTGGTTTATGGATTAGAGCTTGTGTTTCCCATACAGTTAAAGAACCCTACCTTGCAGTTCATTAATGAATATTATGATGAGGGAGATAAACGTGAGGCTAGATTTGCTGAATTGTTACACCTTGAGGAAAAGAGAGACGAAGCCCTAGAAAACTTTGCTAAACATCAAGGCGTAGTCAAGAGATGGTTTGATAAGAGAGCCAAGGTTAAAGCTTTTAGGATTTCTGACCTGGTTCTTTACTGGGATACAATCCATAACCATAAGGGTGAGCATGGAAAATTTGATAAACTTTGGCTCGGCCCTTACCAGATATCAAAGATTCTTGGAGATAATGCTTTCTGTTTGAAAACTCTTACTGGAGAGGATATCCCACTACCTATCAATGGGTAGTATTTCAAGCATTATTTCCAGTCTTGAGCTGTTTTCATCTCTTGTCTTGTATATAGTTATATTATGTTCCCTTTCTGTTTTGTTTGCTTTGCTTTGCTTTGGTTAGAGTATGTTTCCCTTTCCGGGTTGCTTTTTGGTTTGGTTTGCTTTTGCTTTTCTCTTGCTTTGGGAGGTTTCTCTATTTTCACCTAGATGTGTTGCACTTGCATGGAAAATTTATCATTATCTGGAACTGTTCTAAGTATTTGTTGGTGGATTGCGGTCTTGTATCTTTAAAGGATGGTTGAAGTCTTTGCTATCAGCAACAGTTTTAATGTCAGATTTATAGAAGGTAGGTCACTGGTTTGTATTTGAATTTGAAGTATTTTGAAAATTTTATATCTCCCATATATCTTAAAAATCTTGATGTTCCTGTAGGATCCTTGTGAATTTTTGTCAGGTGACAAAACCTATTTTTGTTTCAGCGCCACTGTGATCCTCAGCCCTGAGTGTTAACTTCATTGTTCACAGGTTGAAATGAAAGTGACATATAAAGAATATCAAAAGAAATAAAAATGAAGTATTGAAATATCAAAAGAATAAATTCAACTCATCAGGGGTACCTGAACATCTCTACCAAGGCTATAGACACCTGGCTGGTAGTAGAGCTATGTTCAGGAGAATCACAGCGATAACCTCGCCGGGGCTATGGACGCCTGACTGGTAGCAAGGCCCTATCTAGGTTGCTTTTGGAGTTAGAATCCTTATGTAGCCTGACTTGACTGAACTTAGTTTCTGTAGTAGCCCAAGGAGGGAAATGAACTCATATGCACACACTTGGATTTTCAGTTTATGGAAGGTTTGGTCTATCCTTTGGTTTTGATTCTTTAAATATTTTCATTCTCATTTGTTTGTTTGGTGGTGAGACTGAAACAAGATATTATGGGTTCTTTATTCCTATTCGTCATTAAATACTCTAGAGGATTTTCCCAGCAGAAGTCGCCATTTGTTGTGCAGTTTTCACACACACGCCCTGTTGAAAGCAGGGACCCTCTTTCGCTTTGGTTTTGGTGTTCTCGCCCTTTCATTTTGAGGTGTTATCTTACTTTTGGCATGTGCTTAGATATTTATTTTGACTGCCTAAGTGTTTCCCCAGGTTATTCATTGAAAATCCTAAGTTCTGAATAAATTTTGGATTTTTACTTGGATTCAGGATTTTCCACCCTAGTCGGATTTTCCCAGATCCTGCTTGGACTCCGGCTGTGCACTATTGTTCGGGGATTACCAGTCTTCCTAGATTTCCACGTGGGTCAGATTTTCCCGAAGTCTGCCCTATCACTGGATTCCTGAGTTCTCTGACTGTCTTATCGATTGCAGTAATGATTTCGCGCTTGCTGTGAAGGATGTATTTAACTTGATTTTTAGATCTTTTATGCTATCATGCTTATTATTTTCCATCATTTGAGTTGAGGACTACATCCTTAGAGTTGGTTCTTTGAGCTTCTGATTTGATTTGGGACATTTGGGCTTGAATTGATTAATTTAGTGGCAATTTCTTGCGCATTCTTTCCCCTATTCTTTGTGGACACCATTCTCTTCGCATTTGTTGTTTCTGAAATCAATTCCCATGTTGCAATGATATGTATTTGGCTGCTTTGCTTTGAATTGATTATTATGGATAGCACATTGATGTTATGAGAGCTTGGGGAATTCTAATTCCTACATATTTAATTGTTTCATGCTAGGGTTGTCTGGCATTGTGTTATTTGTGATCTCTTGGGTGAGTTTTATGCTCATTTGTCTATCTATATTTTTGATGAATCTTTCCTGAGAATAATTAGTAAACCCTAGTAATGACTTAGCAGTTGAAACAACTGAATTCTGAGCTTGCCTGTGCAGTAATGGTGGATGAATAGGGTTTTAAACCTAGGGCATCACCATTCATCCTTAGTTTGCTCTCAATCGGGCCTAGAACACAAAGAAAATCATTTGAAGGTCCATGCATAACTGTCCCTAAGCTTAAATCGTTGAAATCCATGATCAACATGATGTGTATGAAATCGCGATTTCATGTTGCAATCTAGCTTTTGGCCTCAATCTGGGATTTCTCGTTCCTTCAGGATAATCTGTCTCTGAAGGATTTTCCTGAACTTTGGTGAGGTGCAGTAAAATTATCGCTATCGTGTGCACTTTCGACAAGATAAACATTCGTCACTAAGAAGTCATAGCGGGCTCCATTGGTCATGTCGATATTCTTTCCATCGCTGAGACTTCCTTCCTTTAGTGAGACCTTTCACCGAGTGCATTCCGATTTCATCGAGCTCCCTTTATTTCAGTCGGGGAGACCCTGCTTGTTCGGTGAGACCTTTCGGTGAGCTCACAACTCTTGCCGAAACCTTCGCTTTCGTCCAGACTACTAACGGTCGCCAAGACGTCATGACGAAGCCTTCCTTTCTTGACGAGCTTGAATCTTCTTTCGGGGAGACCACATGTTGTCGGCCAGATGTTATACTGATGGGACTCCATGTCGGTGAAACATTACATAGTTGTTGAGACCTCTAGACAAACTCAAAACTTAACGCTGAGACATCCATTTGCTTTACTGAGACTTCCCCTCGTCGGAAAGACATTACGCCGAAAGCCATCCCGAGTTCATATTTGATTGCCATGACAATGTTATTCTCACACTAATAAGGTCTTCTGTGTTCTGTCGACAAGACCAGAGTCATTCGCCAGGACCCTACCCCGACTCCCCCTTGGTCGTATCGATATGTTTGCTATACCGCCGATCGGAAAGACACGCAACTTCGTTGAGACCTCATATTGAAAAACTTTAGTATGGCCAAAGTGTTTTCTTGGACCCTGAATGTCGGTGAGACAAAGTGGATTCACCATAACCTCACCCCGAAGATAAATTCTCTCATCGACATGCCTATCCCCATAGCCGGTCGGCAGGACATGCCCCACTCGGTGTGACCTCATTCCAAATGGAATTTGTTTGGCCGAAGTACATGCTTTTGCACTCATTGGTTCAAAGTTTTTCCTTATCCGTAGATTTCCGTTGAGTCCATATTTCTCTAAAATCTGACGTCTCTCTGATTTTTTGAAGTTTCCTATCTGGCTTGTTCTTCACAGGAATCTGTCCCTCACAGATTTTCCTGAAATCTGATGAAATATAAAGGAACGTGAGATAATTTGATTTGTTTATGATTTGTGATACATTTAATGATTATTTTGTGTCATATTCAGATTTCCCGTGTAATTTATTTATTGATCATGATTAGGTTTAATGGTTAAGTAGGTGTTTCCTAGTTATTCCGTTGGAATACTATCGGTGCGGAATTCCCCAAAATTCCTCTCTAGCTCAGATTCTGCGGATGGTCTTGAAACCCGAAGTTTCTTGTGATCATCTTATATGAGATTTAATAACACTTTGGCTATATGAGATTCATTCTAATGATGTATTGATGAATTAACCTTTCTCTCCTGTGGTCTTTATTGTGATTTCTTGATGGATGCAGGCTAAATCTAGTAAGATAGCAGAGGGATCCTCTGTGTCTAAAGTAGAAAGGATAAAAATGGACCTTAAGAGCAAGATTCCTGAGAGCAAGATCACGTTGGACAATGGGACTACAAAGAGTTCAAGGAAATAATGGTGGCTAAAGATCTTCCTTTAGTGGCCTGAAGAATGAAAGAGTCAGGTTTGGCACATGTGGTTGGTTTCCCTTCAACAGTGCAGTGTTATGAGCTTGTCCTTGAGTGTGCCAGAAATTATGACTAGGGTACACAAAAGATTATCAGTCCTCAAGGGAGAGTGATAGCAAACCTCAACCCTGTCTCTGTTGCTTAGACTTTTGATATGCTAGACAGATCTCACATGGTGGCATTCAACATGGGTCATGCCAAGGAATTCTACAAGGAGCAAACTGTTAAATCTCAACAATTCATCAACTCTTGGCTGGAGAAGCCTAAGTCGCATTATTCCAAACTACCCAAGTAGCTATTCTAGGAAAAGTTCAAGAAGGAGTACTATGATGCTATTACATTACTCAACAGGGTGGCTTGATTGAAGAATGCAGGAGCATTTGAGAATTGGATGTGCCATGCCATTGTGAGGATGGAGCAATAATTGATTGATTATCATTGGGCTGGTTTGATTAGTAGAGTAGTCCATGAGCAGTTATCCAATGTGTTGTAGACCAAGACTTTCACGATGACCTCATATTTGGTCTATGCACTTGCAAGATTCCATCCCTGCAAGGGATTGGATACAAAGGGAATTTTTGGACAGGATGCTATTTATGAAGTTTTCCCTCAATTGCGTTTGGGAGGTTCAAACTATAGGAGGGAAAATGATGCATTTACCATGTATATCACCAGAATGCTTCAGGAGGCAGAGCATGTTAGAATTTCAGATCAAGCCAAAGAGCTCATCAAGAGCTTTGGAGCTTGGTTTATACAATTCCCAACCTTCTCGTACATTCGGATCGATGGCTGCTAGGGGGCCCCATACAGACTTCTGAGGTATCCCACTGATCACATTATATTGTTGGAATTAACTAGACAAATTTGTGACTTTGATGCTATTGTCAAGAAAGACAAACACAAGATAGGATTTGGTGGAGATTTTACCCTAAGGATTGGCACTGGAGAAGAATGTCCTTCCATTATTTTTTCCCAGGATTCAAAGGAAGAAATGAGTACCTTTGGTCTGTCTTTCCATTCTAAGAGATCAAGGTTTGATATTACAAAAGAAGCCCAGAAGAAGGCCTTTAGGGAATATAGCCATAAGGTGAACTTGGAGGACTACTAGGCCAACTGTGGTAATGAGTATGAGGTCAGAAAGAAGAAATTCTCCTAGCTTCCAGTTGAGTCAGTTCGATTATATAATGTGAAGGCAGTTCCTGATCAATTGGAGGATGGTGAAAACTTGATTCAAGATCATGCTTATGAGGCCGTAAAGGATAGGAAAATTGGTGATGTGGATTGGTTGCAGGAGGAGAAAATAGAACTGAAATAATTGATGGATCTAGTTATCAAATTTACTAGGATGTGGCTAAAGTATAAGCTATGGGAGCTAGAAAATAATGGTGTACAGTGCACCTATGCATTGATGGGAGATTTGGATCCCCACTCCACCTCTGAAGAATCTAATGGGAAAGATCCTAAGGGCAAGGGTAAGTTGGATTCTCCTTTCAAAATAAAGATAAAAGGTGTTCAAGAAACAGAGGCCCAAGAAGCAAAAAAATAGAGAAAGCCAAAGGTCAAGAAGAGGACAAGGACTAGGAAGTCTGAGCAAGAAGGGACTAAAAATCGAGGTCCTGAGGCTGGTGATCCTATGCCCAAAATGAGGAGAATCATAAAATTTGCAGAGAAAGCTAGCTCCAAGGTTGGAGGGGAAGAAGTTGCCCCACCAGTGGTAAATGTTGAAAGTTTAGGGGAGAAGTCTAAAGGTATATACAAGGAGGTCTAGGACTCCTTCTCCTAGGGACAGTGTGCCTAAGGGTAACCTCCCTCTGATTGTTTCTCATGATGTGCAACATGATGATGTTACTGCCGTTCATGAAGCCCAAAGTGAACCTAGTGAAGCTAAAGAAGTTGATGAACATTCAGACACTGAATGGGAAGAGTTCCATGAAGGAGGACTTTACAATGTAGAGGCCGAGGTTGAAAAGGTAATGCAATCTCCCTTGGTTGCATATGCAGGATCTCCATTCACAAATGAAGGAGTTGAATCTCCTCCAAGGGAAGAAGAGGTAGAAAAGATCCTATCACCTGAACATGAGGAAGAACACATCGAAGAGAAAAGGAATAAGGATGAAACTCTTGAGAAATAGAATTTGGGAGAGGAGATAGTAGGAGATCAACAAGAAGGAGTGGGACAGAGCCAAGTGCAGTTGGAGCCTACCATTCCAGAATGGCTTGACAGAGAAATAAAGGGGAAACAGGTAGTAGTGGAGGACACACCACCAAATTGGGATGCGCTCCTAGCCAAGATTGGAAAAGAAAAAGGTAAAAAGAAGGCTAGAGTGATCTCAAGGGTTGAAAGAGATGAGGCGCATAAGAAATTTGTTCATATTGCCACCCCTGCTCTAGATAAAAAACAAAGATGATGTGGTTGGAAAGGATTACAATATTCAGACTTTCAACTTGGGGCTTGCATTCTTTGAGCATGATATTGAGTATTACCAGGATTCTAGTGTAGTCATCTTGGGCAGGTTGAGGAAGGAAATGAAGACTAAGCAGGAGTTAAAGAAATAAAATGAAAATCTCAAGAAATGCTTGGAGGAATTAATGAAACCACTGTAGTACATTAACCCTTCTTCCTCTGCTGTGAATCCTCTACCTCAAGAGACCATCACCAAGATAGAAAAGATGAAGGCTTCCAATCTTGCCACAACGGATTGGCTGAAAGGGGTGCAAATAAAGGGTGATGAGGCTATTAAGGAGATTCTGTCAACTGGGAAGGATGCTACAAGGATGATGGATTGGATGAAGATGGTGTTAGCACAAGATAAGGAAGACATGGATCTCCTTCTGCAAAAAACCAGGACTATCATGGAATACACCAAGGATAGATTAGTAAGTGACAAGGTCCTTCCCTTCTCTAAAGCTATTGAACCTTGGGAATGGTTTGAGGCACTGCAGATTAGGCAAAAAGCACTGAGGAAGATTTATAAACAAAGAAAGCAGATTGATGATACCCTAAGTGGTGTATATAATGGATCCATGGCCTTTTTTGAGATCATGACGGGAAGAATGAAGATTATGCCCAAGTATTTGAGTCTGGAATAGTTGAGAAGTTGGTGGTAGGATGTTTACGCACCGCTTGATGATGATTCTATTTCTGAGCACCAGTTGGATGATGCTGCCACCTACCTTGCAGTTATTGATAAGTATATGACATATAAGGTGGATTGGGATAAGTCGGTCAAACAGTCAAGAGAATAGATTGCATCCATTGAAAATTGACTTAGGGTTTTTCCTTTGCCATCAGTAGCTGACTTGGATGGGATGCTTTTGCAGGTTCATGAAATGCTAGGTCATAATAAGGATAATAGGGAAGGGAGTTAATGATAGGCTACAGCGCGATTTGTGCTTCCCTATTATCTTCTCGCACATTGGTCTGAACCGCATTGTGGATCCCAGGCTGACTTGGATGGAACGTGCATTTAATGCTTATTTGACCCTTTTTTGAATTTCTCTTGGCTGAGTTATTGTGCCATTAATGTTGCGAAACCCTTGTTGGGCCAACGGGTTTTTCTGGGGATTCTATATATTGGGCATTTTGCCTCATTTGTAAGGGTTCCTGGTTAAGAAGTTAGAAGATAGAAGTAGAATAGAGCGGAAATAGTTAGAAGCGAATCAATTAGGGAAAGTTAGCAAGTAGTTTCTCTCAAGAAAATATTGTAACATAAAGCTAGAATTGTTGCTACAATGGATAATTCAAATACAAGTAATGACATTGTGATTTGGTGCCATACTGGTATTCTCTTGTCTTGCATGGTTCTTGTTCTTCTATCTTTAAAATTGCTTTGAGGAGGTTAATATTTAGATTAGATTCAATTTAATAATGTCTATGATTTGATACTTGAATGTTGCAGCAATCTCTCAATTCATACTTTTCGCAACCAACTGATTGTTAGTTGCTTTGCAAAGTTAGCCTGGACTTTTCATATTCCTTGTGCTTAAGTTCGATTGTGAAGATTTATTCATTTCGATTGCAATAGGGTTGTTTGAATGAATGTTCATGATTTGAAAATCTTAACACCTTAGAATACTGCACTGTTTCTATAAGATTGCAGGTTTATCTGGGTCAAGTAGAGATCAGTTTTGAGGGGTTGGTCCATTTCGAGTGTTGGTCATTTTCATTGTTAATATTAGGTTTAGTATCAAGTTAGAAATCTCTTTGAAACCCTTATATTTTGCTATTTCTTTGATTATTGGGTTAGATCTAGGATTGAAGTATCAACATATTATTAGATCTGATAAATTTTGATTCATTATTTTGCTTGTAATAAGGTCCCTTTGTGATTACCAGTATTTTCACATTTTATCACTGAGTTGTTCATGCATTGTCAAGACCTGACATTAGACACCTTGAGGTTATCTCTTGAGGCTTGCTGATAGAGATCTACCTTTTAAGTGAGATAGGATATTATATTCTATCTGAGTTGTTGCTGTACAGAAAAAACCATCAACACGACCTACTTTGGCGAGACTGCTCCGTCCTCCAGTCGCAAAAGTAAAAATTAGAATAAAACAAAATATTAAACGTCTTTAGGTGAAAACCGAAAGGCACCTTTTGACGACAAAAAAGTAAAAACAAAGGACGTATCTGTGGATGAAAACCTCTTTGAGGTGCCCAAAGATGGAGGACTGGACTTTCTTCCTATAACACAAGAGAAATTGGCTATGCTTATAGAGGAAACCATTGAAGACAACATATCAACAATAGAGGATCCCAAAATTGTCCTCTTTGCTGCATCACTGACTAAAGAAGAGAGACCAAAATTCCATAAGTTCTTTGCATAATGTAAAATCAACTTCGCTTGTCCTATGTCTACATGCCAAGGCTAGACCCAGAGTTGGTTCTGCACCATCTGCCACTATTGCCTAATGCCAAACCAGTCAAGCAAAAGTTACGAAAAATGCACCCTCAAGTCGCTCTATTGGTCAAGGCTGAGTTGAAGAAACTTCTAGAAGCTGGATTCATACGGTCTATTGACTATGCTTAATGGATATCTAACCTGGTGCTAGTAACAAAGCCAAATGGGCTGATCCGTGTCTATACAGATTTTAGAGACCTAAATAAGGCATGCCCAAAAGATGACTTTCCTTTACCGAATATTGATATCATAGTTGACTTCACAGCAGGATATGAGATGTTGTCCCTCATGGATGGTTTCTCCTACTATAACCAGATTCTCATTGCCCCTGAAGACCAACACAAAACAACATTTACTTGCCCATGGGGTACATACTGTTGGAATGTCATGCCATTCAGTCTCAAAAATGAAGGTGCCACATATCAAAGGGCTATGACCACAATCTTCCATGACATGATGCATAAAATAATGGAAGAATATGTAAATGACCTATTGGCTAAATCAGTAACTAGGAAAGATCATCTAAAGGTGTTAGAAATAATTTTCAAGAGACTGGAAGAATATAAAGTCTGCCTGAACCCTAAGAAATGTGTCTTCAGTATGACATCAGGTAAACTCTTGGGATACATAGTTTCTTGAAGAGGCATTAGGGTCGATCTGGAAAAATTCAAAGCCATCATAGACATGCCTCCACCCAGGGGAATCAGTGAACTCAAAACTCTATAAGGTAGGGTACAATCTATTCGATGCTTCATAGCCCAATTGGCTGACAAGTGTCACCCATTCCAATATCCGTTGCTCAAGGGTATCCCCTTTTTGTGGATAGATAATTGTCAAGAAGCCTTTTAGAAAATCAAAGATTACCTACTGTCAATGCCAGTCCTCATGCCTCCCATTCAGGGAAAACCATTGATTCTATACATGTCAGTAACTAATTCAGCACTGGGGGCATTACTAGCACAAAATGACCAAGAAGAAAAATAAAGAGCTATATATTACATCAGTCGGACATTGGTCGGGTATGAACTGAACTACACACCAATTGAACGAGCTTGTCTAGCCATGGTCTTTGCAACACAGAAGCTAAGACATTATATGTTAAGCCATCA
This sequence comes from Sequoia sempervirens, assembly GCA_007258455.2. Lineage (NCBI taxonomy): Eukaryota > Viridiplantae > Streptophyta > Pinopsida > Cupressales > Cupressaceae > Sequoia > Sequoia sempervirens. Next base: position 50,005 of record VDFB02255578.1, read on the forward strand.
GACACAACTAGTAGCAAAGATCAACCCCCTCAAATATTTGTTAAGTCAGGCAGCATTAACAGGACATTTGGCAAAATGGGTCATGATTCTGAGTGAATATGACATTCAATATGTAGAAAGAAAGACAATAAAAGGACAAGTTATAGCAGATTAGCTGGCAGATGCACCTTTGCAAAGTGATCACCCATTAGTGACAGATTTTCCAAATGAGTTGATATTCCATACAGAACCTAAGGAACCTTGGTGACTCTACTTTGATGGATCACATACAAATCATGGCTTGGGGGCAGGAATCTTGTTCATCACCCCTCAAGGAGATTCCATTCCTAAGTCTTTCTGCATTGCCTTCCCATGTACAAACAATGTGGCAGAATAGAAGGCACTAGTTACAGGACTTAGAATGGCAATAAAATGGAAAATCATAGCATTACATGTCTATGGGGATTCTCAGCTCATCATCAACCAGGTTAATGATGACTATGACAGAAAAGATGAGAAGTTGATTCCCTACAAATGAATGGTTGAGCGTTTCCAAATGTATTTTCATATGGTAACTTTTGAATAAGTTCTGAGAGCACAGAACAAGGCAGCAGATGCAATGGCTACAATAGGCTCTCTCCTCGACATTCCAAGTAATCCGCATCAGTTGGAATTCCTAATAGATCAATTGCTAATCCCTGCCTATGACATTCCAAAGTCAGAGATGGTCTAAGAACTTGTTGGTCTTGACTCTCCCTAGTACCAAGATATTTATGACTACCTTAAGTCTCAAATCCTTCCACCTAACCTGCCTAATAACCAAAGGAAGTCCTTTATCCAAAAAGCCGCAAGGTATGCCATCATCAGTGACACCCTTTACCATCGTAGCTTTGACGACACCCTTCTTAGATGTCTCGACACCAACGAAGCACGTACAACCTTATGCGAAGTACATGACGATATATGCGGGTCTCATTTGAGTGGTCCTACTCTAGCTAAGAAAGTAACGAGACTTGGGTACTATTGGCCAACCATTGAAAAGGATGCACTGGAATATGTCAAGACTTGTCACAAATGTCAGTTTCACAGTGATTTGATCCACACTCTAGCGCAGGAACTTTGGCTGATCACTTCTCCTTGGCCCTTCGCTCAATGGGGACTCAACCTCATGGGCAAGATCCATCCTACCTCGTCCAATGGCCACAAATTCATCATCACCACCACTGAGTATTTTATGAAGTGGATTGAAGCCATCCCACTGACATACATAACCGGAAAATAAATATCCAAATTTATTCTTAATTACATCATTTGCTGCTATGGCCTTCCGCAATCCATCATCACTGATAATGGGTGTCCATTTAAAAACCAAGACGTTCATGAGTTATGTGAGTGATTTCACATCCAACACCATTTTTCATCTCCATATTACCCACAAGGAAATGGTCAAGCTGAGGCGTCAAATAAAACCATTGTCAAAATCCTCAAAAAGGTTATCAATGATGCTGGTTGTGACTGGCATATACAACTCAACCCTACTCTATGGGAATACCGAACTAGCATTCATACGCCTACAGGAGCCACTCCTTTCACCCTGGTCTTTGGAGCGGAGGCCATCTTGCCCATTGAGGTTGAAATTCCTTCGTTACGAGTCTCACTAAAGGGTTTAATTGATGAAGAGGAGTATAGACAATCACGCTTGCACGAGCTGGAGATGCTAGAAGAAAGAAGGAAAAATTCCCTAAACCATCTGCAAGCATATCAAAACCATCTCTGTCGCAGTTACAACAAAAAGGTCATGGTTGGAAAATTTGACATTGGTGACTTAGTCCTCATGCAGAACCCTAAAAACTAGGCTGACAGAGAAAAGTCGGGAAAATTTGAACCAAACTGGTTGGGTCCTTACATCATCATATCTTCTTTTGGTTCTGGAGCTTATCAGCTAGCGACTCTAGATGGAGAACAACTGACAGAGCCTATCAATAGTTTACATCTCTGAAAGTTCTACGCATAGCATCAGGAGATCGAGCTGAAAACTGTAAAATATAATTTTTTTTGGAAAAAATGATAAAAAAAATCATTGCCTTGATGAAAACCTGGCAAACAGGTGTCTTGGCAACACCAAAAAAATAAGAAAAACAACAAAAATAGTAAAGAAAAATAATTCATCCAATAGTGAAAACTTGGCAAACAGGGGCTTTGGATAAGTACCATGGTGAAAACCTGGCAAACAGGCACCATGCATAGTCAATCATTGCTCTGCTGGATCTACTATTACTTTGTCTGCCTTGGCCTAAGATGAAATACATTTTCCATCTTCACCACATTATATCCTTCCTTTCATGGTTGATAAACAGTTGACATTAAGTCCTAACGACTGTGCATTTGGTACCCCAGTAACATCCCTTTCATGTCCCTTAAAATTGGTTAAGTCTTGGACCTAATTGGGGGCAAAATTTTTATCATATAACTGCAGTGGATGTCATGCATGGTTTCAGCAATTACAAAAAGACCTGAAAAAAGACAAAAACATTACAAAAAGTCCTGAAAAAAGACAAACATTACAAAAAGTCCTAAAAAAAGACAAAAACATTACAAAAAGTCCTAAAAAAAGACAAAAATTATGAAAAGTCCTAAAGAAAAGACAAACATTACGAAAAGTCTAAAAAAAAGACAAAAACATTACAAAAAGTCCTAAAAAGACAAAAACATTACAAAGTCTTGAAAAAAGACAAACATTACAAAAGTCCTAAAAAAAAGACAAAAAATTACAAAAAGTCCTAAAAAAAAGACAAAAACATCACAAAAAGTCCTAAAAAAAGACCTAAAAATTGAAAAATGTCTTGAAGAAACCCCAACAAAGTCAAAATGTCTAGAAAATGCAAAAAAAAAGTCATTCCTTGTCAAGTTTGTCAAATTAGTCAATCTTTGTCACTGTCTGAACTATGTTGTCTCTATGCATTTGCTATGTAGGCAAGACTCATTTTCGAGTCCCCGAGACATTAGGTCAGTCCTTATAGGTTTGCCAAAATAAAATCATGACGCAATATTTGGTCATCAAGACAAAGTCATTGGTCATGTCAAACTATGAGGTCTCTGAGTGCATGACGTAGGCAAGGTCATCTATTGATGAGCCCCCAAGGCCGCACTAGGTCAGTCCATTAGGGTTCATGGCATTACACTGGCACACACGTCAAAAGTCTTTCAGTCAAGGCAAATAATTTCCAAACGGATAAACTCCTAAAAAGAATTATGACAATCATTTATTTCAAAATGACAATCCCAACAACACATCAATCATATCATCACAACAAAATTGACATATAGTCAACACAAGTCAAAGCCGACCAAACTTTGGTCAAACTTGGTCAAAACAAGTCACATTATCATAACTGGTCAAACTGTCAACTCTTGGTTCACTTTCAGATGTGTCCTTCTGAAAGATAACCCCTGTCCTTAATGCCTTAGGATGTGTCCTTCCTAGGCATCGTAACTGTCTTTAGATGTGTCCTTCTGAAGAACAAACTTTGTCATTCATGCCTTAGGATGTGTCCTTCCTAAGCATCGTCATTGTCTTTAGATGTGTCCTTCTAAAGAATAAACTCTGTCATTCATGCCTTAGGATGTGTCCTTCCTAGGCATTGTCACTATATTCAGATGTGTCCTTTTGAAGAACAAACTCTATAATTTATGCTTTAGGATGTGTCCTTCCTAGGCATCGTCACCGTCATTCGACATTTTGTGGATTCCTTTCGACATTTAAAAGGATAAAAATACTCTTGACATCAACACTATTCAAGATGTGTCCTTCCTGAATTTGGCAATCTTCGACATTCCGTCATCTTGACATCGTCAAAACTTTGGCATCCCGACATCTCATCATCATCAAACCAGACATCTTGACATCAGAACAATGGATATCCAGAAGCACTTGGCAAACACTTGACACTTGTCTTTTGGATTTTTATCATGTTATTAGTTTTTCAGCGAGATCCCAATAACATGATTTAGAGAGGTAGGGATGTATCATGACAATTGACATGCATGATTACTAGTTTCTCTGTGAGGTCCTGATTCTGGGATTTAGAAAAGCAACGACATATCATGATAAGGGCTCTGTTTTGTATTTTGGTAATCATGCTGCTAGTTTCTCAAGGATGTCCTAGAAACGAGATTTAGAGAAGCAACGATGTTTCATGCATTGTCCTTTTGATTCTTTTTTTTTGCTTATTATTGATTATGACAAAATACTGGGGCAATCACGCTCTTAGTTTGAGTCATGACCATCCTTGTCTGTGACTGCTTGTCTTATGTAATGGTCTGACCTTGCACACCTTGATCTATGTCATATCATGGTATTTTTTGGCCATTACAACAGTCTGCCCAATGATGATTAAGAGCAATAAATATTAAAGTCCTATGGTAAAGTTTTGAAGGATTTGGTCAAGGAACTAACATGCATCTCTTTCGATCTTGTCATCTTCTCTCATCAGTCTGGTCATCTTCTCTCATCCATCTCACAATGATATCCTGTGACATACAAAAACATAAGTGCATACATGATCATATAAGCATTGCATTAGGTCCATACATATATTATCCATAGCATTAAATCATATAACATTTCATTGCATATTACATTCACATTTGCATCATCATAAACATGGCATCCATTTAAATAAATACATTATGCATATCACCAACATAACATATAAATAAGCATGGCATCATCATCGCATCATATCATAAGTAAGCATCATAGGACATACATGATACATCATAAATCAACATCATACATCACATATATCATAATGCATGAATCAAAGAGCATCACATAACAAACATGTAGGCCACATCAAAACTGCATCATCATATAATATCATCTCAAAAATGTACAATGTCACAGGATAAAATCAAGAGATATCCCAAAAATAGAGCTCACAGGCTCAATAATATATACATAATGTCTCATAACAAGGAAGGACAATGTCGTATAATCATTGCTAACAATGGTGTATTTTATCTGGAGGTCATACTTAGCCCTAGAAACCAACTTTTGGCACACAAAACAAAAAAATTACAAAGAGAGTTTGGGGTACATATCGCCAACTTTGTCACTGGAATCACCGCGGTGCTCTATCACTGGAATCACCATCCTCGCTGCTGTTCTTTTCGCTCCGAGCTCTCGATATTTCCTCGTAAGTTTCTTTAAACATGTTATAATCCGAAACCGACTGCGTCGTTATTTTTCTAGTCATCAAATTGATTTATCGGGACCCCTTTGCAAAATTTTCTGGCGCTGACTCAAAATTTGAAAATTTCCTGAGGGGGCAATGATACTCCGTACCCTCGCTGGGGCATATTCTTGGCTTATTTTTCTTTGTCACAATGCGACAAGCGATATTATGACAAAGAGGGGCAAAATGTAGACACCTAAAAATGACCTAGGCCTGCAAGCTTCATTTTTATCACTTTCGTCCTAGCATAATTATGACATTTAATTATGTCCTTGGTCCACATTCGACTATTAATTAAATAATTTATAATTATTTAATTAATTCATGTCTTTATATTCTTCATGATTATTAAATAAATGAATTACATTTATTTATTAAATACGTCATTAACTGTCTAAGTCTTTCTTTAATTAAAGAAATTTCTTAATTTATTTAATTCCCCTTTGTCATTTAATTTTTCTTGATTATTAAATAAATGAATTACATTTATTTATTTAATATGTCAATAACTGTCTTAATTAAATAAATTGATTAATTTATTTAATTAATTAATCTCATCTCCTAAAGTAAATAATTAAATTTAATTATTTAATTGCCAATTAATATTCTTCTCATTTTAAATAAATTAAATTATTTAAAATGTCAGGTCAATCTTAACTCTCAGTCCTTTTTGATAAATAATCTGAAAAAGATTATTTATTATCTCATAAAATCCATAATTTGAATTATCTTAATTCAAATTAGTAATTATTCTTCCAAAAATCAAGCAATCGGGTAGATTCTTGATTTTTCAAATCGTATCTTCAGTCCACATCTTATCTCATTGATTTTTCGAATCTTGCAAATCAGGCAATCTTATCTCCTTGATTTTTCAAAAATCTTTATTTCTTTAATTAATTTCCTCATTTATTCTCCACTGTCGATCCGATTTTTTCCTGACCGTTCAATTAAAGATTTTTCCCTAATCCTAATTAGGGATTCTTAGGTTTAATTTGAATCGTTCATTTTAGGTTCTCATCAATAATTTATCTCGTCCGTCCATTTGAAATGGCATTTTCTATAAAATGCTATCTTCTTCTCATTTTTTGAATACACGCACATGCTGACATTTTGCATAGTTATTATAGGAATTTACTCTTACACTTAATTTTTCATATGCAATTTCATTATTCATTATTATAGTCATTTAATCAAGTCATGGCATTGTTTTAGGCATAGACATTGTCAATCATAGGCTTTTGGACATAGGCATTCAGATTTTAATTAAATCCTTCGAAACTTGCTTTAGTCTTGTCTCTTGTCATAGTTGCTCATACACAAATCTGAGGGCATCTTTATTTGCTGCAAGCTAGGAGGTGTAACGAAGGTGAACCATGGAAGATGAAGAGTTCTGATGATATAATTGCCTTTTGTTTTCATTGTATTCCTTTGTGCTTCGTTATTTTCAGTGGATTTTGATGTTATTGATCTAACAATCTAACAAATTTTCCATTGATTACATTGGTGAACCCAACATAGTTGGACAAATAAAGAGCAATTTTTGGAGTTGGTTTCTTCTTGTTGCAGGGCTTGTTTGTTTTTTGTTGCAGGTTTGGCATCATTGTGGACAAAGCCAAAGATTCAACCATAACTTTCAAACAGCTATGTATTTTCTCACGAAATTTGTTTTGCATCTTGGGGACAACATCACGCACCTTCATTCCAAAAATCAGATTTTTTGGATCCATTTTTCATTTTTTATAATTATTTTTCTGTTTTTAATAAAAAATTAATTTCGGGAGCAAATAATCGAATTTTTTTAGATATTTTTACATTTCTGGAAATCTATTTTAATTTTAATGGGGGTCTACTCTTTAGTTTTTAAATTTGGATGTGTAATTATTAGTCAAAAAATAGATTTTTTGAAATTTGGGTTTAACAAAGATTGGCTTGTATCTCTTGCATGGTTATAGATCTGATCACAATTTTTTTTTTTACAGATTTAGAATGATATCAAACGACTCCAATAAAAAAATTAGAATTTGTAGAGCTGTTTTGTATTTTTTATAATTTTTTTATGATTTTTCATAAAAAATTAATTTCAGGTGCAAAACAACAAATTTTTTTGATTTATTTACATTTTTGGAAACCTCTTGAGATTTTAGACAAGTTTTATTCTCTGTATTTTTCATTTTACTATCAAATTTTTTTTAAAAATCAGATTTATTGTGACTAGCTAACTCTCTAATAGTTGTGACTAATCTTCGTTTGCAGCGTGTGGCAGTTAATATTCTTGTGTCGAAAATAATTTCATAGAAGACTACTAATTCATTGTCTGCAAGTTTGAATTTCAAAGATGGAATAAGAAAACAATGTGCTTGTCTTTTTATAGATTAGCAAACATTTCATTTTGGGGCACATAAAAAGAACTTTCATGTTTGCAAGTGTCTGATTGTGTTTGAACAAATGGTAGGTGATTATACTCTCACCTTGTGAAAACTCGGTGATCAGAAAACCAGACCCATTTTTATCTGTTGTACACCCTCACGATTTGGTATATCGAAGTATCCTCTCCCCTTGCGCACTTGTGCGATCCTGGGTGTAAGAGAAACGGTTACTAACTCTAGAACTTGGGCCTATTCTGGTGGGAAAAAGTACTCACCCCAGAATGACTCAGACCGGTAGCACCCTGACACTGAGGGACTTCTAGCCGGTATATAAAAGTGAGTTCTTGGAGAAAGCCCAAGAATCACGAGTGTGGTTCCGACGAGATGGATCCAAAAGGGGACTCTCGCCGCATGGATCATGCCCCACGAATGGAATGCCCGAATTAAACACCTCTTGTCTTAGTGTCCAACCATTCTATTGGCCATTGCTTGGTATAGTGCAGGGTACAGTATCATGCCCGAAGACACTCACTACTGATCCCCTTGAGTAGAGATAGCAGTTCTTGGGAAGTCACTACCCAAGAATTCAAATTTGGTGTGCTCGAATGATGTTAATGAGTTGTGGAGGGGAGCCAATGCCACCAAATTTCTAAGCTATCCGCTCTCGAGAAGGAAAGGTGTTTATCACCAATCCGGGGTATATCGGTGGGCTATACCAAGTATACAAACCCTTGGCCTTTTGGCCTTTTAGGATTGTACTTGTCTCATATGTGCTTGCTTACAGTCAAAATATCGTGCTTGCAAGTGTTTTCTGGATACTGAAACAAACCAAACAACGGTCAAACATCTAGAAACAACCAAGTCAAAACATTGGACCTTTTCTGATCCATTTCACAACATGAACATGTAATCTTCATCAAAAAACATTTTTGAACCATTCATACAAAGAGACCAAAATGGACGAGTATATTTCAAAGACATAGAAGCTGCAACACAAAATCCTGACATAGTCTCCTTTATAAAAAAATATATCTTACGTGACCCTCAAAGGTATCTAGCCATGCTTTTGTACTTAGGGGCTAAGTTACCGCAAGGATTTGACATAAATACTTTGCCACAATCTGTCTACCCTCACAATCAATAGTCACTTGACATAATCCTACCATTAATTCACAACAAACGTCCACTTATCACCCTTATCCTAATCGTGACAAGGGAAGCCAACTGTCCAATAGTCCATTCCAAACCTCCATGTCATATTCTAACCCTTCACCTATTAATTCCATCCAAGTCTGCATCCCTTATCAATCATCTACCAATTCATGTCAAGTCCCCACATCATACCATACCGATCCGGTCCAAGTCTCCATGTCCTCTTTCAATCAACCTTACACCAATCCAGTCGAAGTCTCCATGTCATATCCTTGTCCTTCAATAGTTAATCCAGTCCAAGACTCCATGTCATATCCAGTCCAAGACTCCATGTCATATCCGGTCCAAGTCTCCATGTCATACCCTTGTCCCTCACATGCTAGTCCAGTCCAAGACTCCATGTCATATCCTAGTCCTTCACATACTAGTCCAGTCCAAGTCCCCACGTCCTATCCTAGTCCGTCATTCATTAATCCTTTTCAAGTCATCCCCTCACAAGCCACTTCCAGTCATGAAAATTCTATCATAGTCCAAAGTCAAATCCCATTTAATAAACTTGAGGATACATGTCAAAATGAAAGCCCAAAGCATGACATTATAATGTCACCCTCATGTCAAGAACAAGGTAGTCCATCCCATGACCCTATCTTTCAGTCCATCCATGAAGTCCTTCAAGACAATCATGACATCCAAAACACACCTCTCCTTGACAACGACTCTATTTCTGACTATATCATCCATGACAACCCCATCTTTGACCAAGACCCCATCATTGACCAAGAAGTCCAAATCCATGACAACCCCATCTTCGACCAAGACCCTACCATTGACAAAGAAGTCCAAAATGATCCACTCCTTGACCTTTACGCCATTCATGATCAAAGACTTGCCGACCCTATACAAGCCTTGACTATTGACACTTCCCACGATGAGACACTTGCCTTCATGGGACACATAGACGATATTCCTCCAGAACAAGAATCTTCCACTAAGGCATGCTTGCATATGATCAAGTTATAGCTAAAATCATTGGACTCTATGACACTAAACATAATGATGGATTTGACATTGCTTTGGAAGCACCAACAAAATCATCTGAACCTGACATGTCACATGATCAGACCAAAGATATCAGTCAGAATATGTCCAACATGAAAATGAAGCTAAGACACTTTATCAACTAGGGTCATCTATCTTTGTCAGAGTAGGCTTTCTCATAGACGAAAATATTACAAGTGACAGTGTCCATAGACATCATGATGGGTTAGCATCTTGCTTTCAAAACAACAAATACCCCATCGCAAATAGAATCTTTCAAAGCATGTAATATCAAGGCAAAGGACTAGGCATACACAAGCAAGGCATTCTGGAACCAATACAGCTTCAGGCAAATTACAGACATCAAGGTCTTGGTTATTCCTCGGACAACAAATCAAACGATGCCAATGTGCCTCCTCTCAATACTGGGGGCAACCTTGTCAGATACAAACGTCAAAATGGAGTCCATGAGAGAATCCTTGTCATAAGATTGCTGCCAACACACCCCTCCACCCACACCATAAACCATCATTCTATCATGAATCAACCTCCCTTTGGGACCAGCAAAAACAAAAGTTTTACAAATCAAAAGATCAAAATCAAATGTCAAAGGCCATTGAATCAAACAAAAGGAAAAGTGGACAAATGAAATTAAAATGGATCCCAAAGAAAGAGGATCAAAAAAAGACACCGAGTCAAATACAAAAGTCAATCACAATGTGGAGCCACAAGACAAGAGGACTCCCACATATAACACATGTCCACCTCCTTCAAAATGGTCATCAATCAAGACATATAAAAGTGTTGGTTCCAAACACCATCCCTCCAAAATCCGTCATCCACCATCCCAAGTTTGGAAAATAAAAAGTGATTTGTCCAAACGTCCAAACAACCTTTCCATGTCCACCATCATTTGTCATAATCCTACATCTCGCCTAAAGTCCAAAATCTATATCACAAATCATCCATCATGGCCAACTCTTTACCACAGGACTCTCATGGCACTCTATTGGTATGTATTTTGATAAATAACTCTAGTATCGAGAAAGGATCAATGACATCGATCGGGTTGTATACAAGTGCTACCGATCGACAAGACAACTCCTTGACCGAAGGTCATTATTGGCATATCATGGCACCGTCTCTACATCGCATCGGATGTGGTTATCTAAAGCATCCAGGCTATCCACAAAATCAAATACAAAAAAAATTAAAAATTAAAAAATCGTCACCCAGATGAAAACCTGGCAAACAGGCGTCCTGGTGACACCAAAAAATTCAAAAAGTCAAAAAAATAGTAAAGAGAAAAATTTCATCCAATGGTGAAAACTTGGCAAATAGGCGCCTTGGATAAGTACCATGATGAAAATCTGGCAAACAGGCGTCATGTGTAAAATAAATCATCTATGTGGACTTTTACACTTGGGGGCAAGTCATTTCATTTCCCATACCTTCCTCATGACATTGACATCCGTCCATCTAAACCCTATCATTTCCGTCCATTTTCCCACCTACCTTGGTCTTGACATAAAACTGGCACACATAAATCATGCTTTGGAAAAAACTCTTAACATGTCTATCCTTCAGTCATACACGATTCATGAAACATCATGTCATCGACCATCATAGTCTTATTGTCCTTATATGACATAGTCCTTGAAAACCATATGACATTCCCTTAGTCTCATGTCTCCCGTCCTTTACCAAGGCCACCTTTTGTCCTTTTATGCTTGTCACCTATCTTGGCTTTCCCTTGTCAAACGGTCTAAGGAAACTCCATCATCCCATCTAGCCCTAACCAAGTCATTCCAAATGCAACGAGTCTAATCCATACAAGCACATTATCCAAAATTTTACTTGACTGTGTTCCTGGCCTGGCTGTAAACCTCGATACTTTCGTCACATTATCATCATTGTCCTCACGTTGTTTGGGGATGCGTCCTTCCCACGTCAAACAACGTTGTCATCACCTGTCAATTGGTATTCAGCTTGACTAGGGGCACAATCATGTTTGTCCTTGGATTCTCATGTGTAGGCATCAGTCATATACATTTGTCACGATCCTCTTAAGCGTCAAAATCCAAAAAAATCATAAAAAGCGTCAAAATCCAAAACATCATAAAATGTCTTAAAGAAAGACCAAAAATATCATAAAATGTCACGAAGACCTAAAAATCATAAACATCAGAAGAAAACACCGCATCAAATCAATGTCAAAGTCGGTCACATGGAGTCAAACTCAGTCATATCGTCAGTCCATGTCATTGTCGAGACTATATTGTCTAGCACATTACATAGGCAAGGCCATCAGACAGTCCCTGAGACATTAGGTTAGGCTCCTTTAGAATTTGGTCAAAAAATAAAATCATGGCATTTGTCACAATCGTCACATCGGTCAAATAAGTCAAACATAGTCAAACTCAGACACAAGACAGTCATTCAAAATGTCAAATGTCAAAATTGGTCAAAATTAACAACATACAGCCAATCAATCATACAGTCAACATCGGTCAACTTGCCAAAACATATTAGTCAAAACAATGTCAATCCGTCACTCTTTGGTCTCTTCAAGATGTGTCCTTCTTGGAGTTAGACCTCGTCAAAATGTCCTTTACCTTTTCAGGATGTGTCCTTCCTGACAATAGGCCCCGTCAAACTGTCTACACCGTCAAATTGGAAAAACTCTTAAACTGTCAAAACTATCAAACCGGCAAGAAATCAATATTCCATAAGCGAACATTGAACAGCAAACAAATTACATGGCTGTTAATCTTTACGGTCTATCTTGTCTTATCTTTTGACTATCTTGGCTATTTTGTCTTATATTTTTACTGTCTTGTCTTTTTGGTCATGTTACTAGCTACCTCGAGGATGTCCCATGAAGGATTTAGAGGTGCAATGATGTCTCCTGACCTATTTTATTTTCTTTGACTACTGTCTATGGATTGTCTTGACAAAAAAGACTGGGGCAACTTCGCCCTTAGTCTGAGTTAAGACATTCCTTGTCTGTGATTGTCTGTTTTTCAAATGGATGACCTTGCACACCTTGGTCTATGTCATATCATGGTGTTTGTTGTCTATTTGTGTCATTTTTACCGCCCAATGATGATTAAGAGTAATAAATATTAGTCCTATGGCAATGTTTTGAAGGATTTGGTCTAGGAACTAACATGCATCTTCTTTAGTCTTGTCATTTTCTCTCACTCATCTCATATAGGCATTGCATCCATATCATCATCCATATCTTTTTCACTAATATTCCTTTGTCTCTTCATATTCTAGTCTTCTCATCAATTTCGAGAGAACACTCATGTTCTTGGAACCTGTTTGTCCTCTCGAGGGGGCATACCACAACCCTCCTCATCATTCTTCCTCATCTTATTTTGCACTGGGGCATTTTTTGACTTATTTTCTTTGTCACAATGTGACATGCGACATTATGACGAAGAGGGGCAAAATGTAGACACCTAAAAATGACCTAGGCCTGCAAGCTTCATTTTTACCACTTTCGTCCTAGCATAATTATAACATTTAATTATGTCCTTGGTCTAGATTCAACTATTGATTAAATAATTCATAATTATTTAATTAATTCATGTCCATTTGTTCTTCATGATTATTAAATAAATAAATTTCATTTATTTATTAAATACGTCAATAATTGTCTAAATCTTCCCTTAATTAAATAAATTTCTTAATTTATTTAATTACCTTTCTTCATCAATTCTTCCTGATTATTAAATAAATGAATTTCATTTATTTATTTGATATGTCACTAATTGTCACAATTAAATAAATTTATTAATTTACTTAATTATTCAGTCTTATCTTCCAAATTAAATAATTATTTTTAATTATTTAATTACTAATTTCACTTTTCTCTCGTTTTAAATAAATGAAAATATTTAAAATGATTTCATTTTATTAACTTTCACTCTTTTTAGTAAATAATCTAAAAAATATTATTTACCTGTCACACAAAATCATCATTTTGAATTAATTAAATTCAAAAAGATTTTATTCTTCCAAAAATCAAGTAATTGGGCAGATTCTTGATTTTCTAAATCGAATCTTCAGTCCAAATCTTATCTTCTTGATTTTTTGAATCTCATAAATCAAGCAGTCTTTATCTTCTTGATTTTCGAAAATCTTCATTTCTTTAATTAATTTATCTCATTTATTCTCCACCGTCGATCTGATTATTTGAGACATTATTCTGACCGTTCGATTAAGGATTTTTCCCTAACCCTGATTATGGATTCTCAAATTTAATCTAGACCTCTCATTCTAGGTCTTTCTTAGAATTCAATCTCATCCATCCACTCAAAATTGTGTTTTCTATAAAAGACAATTTTGCTCATAATTTTGGGATCCGACAACTTCATTTTTAATTTAATAGTCATTATAGTCATTTGGCATTAGTAGTCATTATTTTCATAGACATTGTCATAGTCATAGGCATTTAGACATTGCATAAATCCTTCAAAGCTTGTTGTAGGTCTTAGACATTTGCAGATTGCTCGAACAAAGAATCTAAGGGCAACAATATCCAGTAAGTAAGAAGGTGCTACAAAAATGAATCATGGAGACTTCGGCGATCAGGTATAATCGTTCTTGCATGTATTTCCTTTGTGTTTTGTAGCTACTTTAGGTTATTGATATGATCTGCTGTGACATCTGGCGGCAACCTTGAAGAGGACGGTATCTCCTCCTCCCCCTCCACCATCTGCCATCTCAGAAGCCTCTCAGCCTCATCCATGGTGTCGTCCTCATCATCATCATCCTTGACCTCCTCCTCCTATCCCCTCATCTCCTCCTCCTGTCCCCTCACCTCCGCCTCCTCCTCCTGTCCCCTCACCTCTGGCTCCTCCTCCTGCCTCCCCTTGCCCTCTCCCTCCTATCTAGGTTGTTCCTCACCCTCACCCTCCTCACCAACCTCAGGGATAGCATCTAACACCACCCTCGCCACTCGTGGGCGCACCCTCCGGACCTGTCTTTTTCCATCTCACCGTCGCCTCCTACCATCTCCACCATCATCTCCGCCTCGGCCTCCATCCCCATCCCTGCCTCTGTCTTTGCCTCCATCCCTACCTCGGCCTCCATCCCCACCACTGCCTCCATCTCCACCCCTCCCTCCATCATCCCCACCCCTCCCTCCATCTCCATCCCTGCCTCTGCCTCTCCCTCTGCCTCCATCTCTACCTCTGCCACCTCGTCTGGTTCATGGCACCCACGGAATAACTAACCGCCTGTCAACTGGTGCTGGCCCGTCTGGATCTATCAAGGGCACTAGTCGGTGTGCCTGCCACCATAGATCATATGTCGGCGTCATACCAGGATTTGCTGCTCCTCCTCTCCAACCCCAGGCCTGGGCTACTAGCCCGTCTATCTATTGTGTCGCAAAGGCCACTGGGATGGCCGGCCCCCATGCATACTCTCTGGATGACCTGGCATACTCTGCTGTCCCCACAGGCACATCCTGCTACTCTCTGAATTGCCTAAGGACACGCTGTGGGAGGTACATCTCAATGATCAGTGACGTCTGCACTGTCCTGCCAATTAGATATTTGTACTGCCTACAGAGCTCAAGTGCTTGTCCTCATCGTCCCATGCTGCACAGTCTCTGTACGACCTCCAGATGACTGTCACCATGGTGTCAATCCTGTGCCGCCACCACCCTGTCTCGCCCATATGGGTCTGCTGTAATGCGCCGACATAGTAGTAGGAGTAGGGCATCCCCTCGGCTAGCTATGGTCTGTCAATAGGAGGGCGGAATATAGCAATGTGCTCCCATGCCGAGATCATCATAAGAGTGGTCCCGCAGGAGATACTCTCTCCTTTCCTGTACACAACGTCGTGAAGTTGATGTTAAAGCATCCCTAGCAGGCAAGGACCCCACGCATAAACTGTCCTGTCTCACCTCATGCCAACTAGGACGTCTCCCCAACCAATCAAAAATCCATGTCCTCGCCGGTCAGGAATCAAGATACCCACAATCATCATCGCCAGAAATACATTGAAGCGCCCGTAGTGCTCCGCCATGAACTCCCATCAGATCTCATAGCCCTGAATCCCCAGTCCAACACCCTGATCCCAATAATAGGCACGAAAGGTCTGCTCACCATGCCACGGATCATAGACAATCTGCTCCCCTCAAATAGGAATCCAGAGAATCTGGTAGACATCCTCCAAGGTAATGGTGGCCTCACCTGTCAACAGGTGGAAGGAACAGGTCTCAGAGTGCCATCGCTCGCATAGTGCAGTCAATAATCCCCTATTCGCCCGAATGGCGGGCATGAACGCAACATAGAATAAACCCAAGTGCATCAATCATCGCCGCTCTCGCAGGCCCAACTGATCAGCAAACTGAAAGGTGGTTGGTCTGCTCTCTCTCATATAAATAGGGGCAAGCTGCCTCTGCAAAAAGACGAACATTGCGTCAGTACCTTTCAGACAATTGTCAGCATCATGAAAAGCAACTAAGGTCATGTAAACATCAAAACAAATTTTCTTAAAGAAACAGGCAAGTGAGTCGCAACCAGGCAGTTGCATCGCGAAAAGACAACTGCGTCGTTCAAAATATCAAATACGTCTTGACATAACCATTGCGTCTCAAAATATCAATTGCATCACGAAAATTAACGAATGCGTTGCAACATGGCGAATGTGACACGCCTTGGCAATTGCGACTTTCAAAAAAGAAACTGCGTCTCAAAATTGCGATTGCGGCATTCCAGCGGTCTAATGCGACTCGACAAGTCGCTTCCGTCGCGCGAAATGTTAAATGCGGCACAAAAAATTGGTGCAATCAATTTGGTCTTAGCACTTACATCGCGACACATCAAATGCATTGAAAGCGAAGGCAATTGCGGCTTACGTGAACGCATATGTGTCGCGGCGCAAGCGTTGACTAACCTAGAAAGCATTAAATGGCACGCAAAATGATAAAATGACAAAGTGAGTTTAATGTACATACTGTCGGCTCTGAGCCCTCTGGCCGTCTGAAGGTCCTCACGATCTCTCCACGGTGCTCTGACACTGGAATAACCATCCTCGCTGCTGCGCCTTTCACTTTGAGCTCTCAAGTTTCGCAAGGTAAATAGTAAAAGTGAATTGACTTTAACCCCCTTTGTCAACCTATTTATAAGGTCAAAATGACATTTTTCAAACAAAGTCAATACTGGAGGCTCGTTTGAATATCTTTGACTTCCTCGTAAGTTGCTTTAAACATGTCAGAATCCAAAACCGACTGCGCCGTTATTTTTCTAGTCATCAAATTGATTTATCGGGACCCCTTTGCAAATTTTTCTGGCGCTGACTCAAAATTTGAAAATTTCTCGAGGGGGCAATGATACTCCATACCCTCACTGGGGCATATTCTTGGCTTATTTTTCTTTGTCACAATGCGACAAGCGACATTATGACAAAGAGGGGCAAAATGTAGACACCTAAAAATGACCTAGGCCTGCAAGCTTCATTTTTATCACTTTCGTCCTAGCATAATTATGACATTTAATTATGTCCTTGGTCCACATTCGACTATTAATTAAATTTTTTATAATTGTTTAATTAATTCATGTCTTTATATTCTTCATGATTATTAAATAAATGAATTATATTTATTTATTAAATACGCCATTAACTGTCTAAGTCTTTCTTTAATTAAAGAAATTTCTTAATTTATTTAATTCCCCTTTGTCATTTAATTCTTCTTGATTATTAAATAAATGAATTACATTTATTTATTTAATACGTCAATAATTGTCTTAATTAAATAAATTGATTAATTTATTTAATTAATTAATCTCATCTCCTAAATTAAATAATTAAATTTAATTATTTAATTGCCAATTAATATTCTTCTCATTTTAAATAAATTAAATTATTTAAAATGTCATGTCAATCTTAACTGTCAGTCCTTTTTGATAAATAATCTGAAAAAGATTATTTATTATCTCATAAAATCCATAATTTGAATTATCTTAATTCAAATTAGTAATTATTCTTCCAAAAATCAAGCAATCGGGCAGATTCTTGATTTTTCAAATCGTATCTTCAGTCCACATCTTATCTCTTTGATTTTTCGAATCTTGCAAATTAGGCAATCTTATCTCCTTAATTTTTCAAAAATCTTTATTTCTTTAATTAATTTCCTCATTTATTCTCCACCGTCGATCCGATTTTGTCCTGACCGTTCGATTAAAGATTTTGCCCTAACCCTAATTAGGGATTCTCAAGTTTAATATGGATCGTTCATTTTAGGTTCTCATCAATAATTTATCTCGTCCATCCATTTGAAATGGCATTTTCTATAAAATGCCATCTTCTTCTCATTTTTTGAATACACGCACATGCTGACATTTTGCATAGTTATTATAGGCATTTACTCTTACACTTAGTTTTTCATATGCAATTTCATTATTCATTATTATAGTCATTTAATCAAGTCATGACATTGTTTTAGGCATAGACATTGTCAATCATAGGCTTTTGGACATAGGCATTCAGATTTTAATTAAATCCTTCAAAACTTGCTTTGGTCTTGTCTCTTGTCATAGTTGCTCATACACAAATCTGAGGGCATCTTTATTTGCTGCAAGCTAGGAGGTGTAACGAAGGTGAACCATGGAAGATGAAGAGTTCTGGTGATATAATTGCCTTTTGTTTTCATTGTATTCCTTTGTGCTTCGTTATTTTCAGTGGATTTTGATGTTATTGATCTAACAATCTAACAATCTAATTTTCCATTGATTACAGTCATAATTAAATGAATTAATCAATTTATTTAATTATTGATCATATCTGCTAAATTAAATAATTATCTTTAATTATTTAATTGTTGAAATTAATATTCCTCTCATTTTAAATAAATGAAATTATTTAAAATTTCATCACAATCTTAACTCACACTTCATTTTGGTAAACAATCTGAAAAAGATTATTTATTATCTCACAAAATCCATATTTTGAGTTGATTTAATTCAAATTGGCAGCTTTCTTTCAAAAAACAAATAAAGCAAGCAGATTCTTGATTTTTCAAATTTACTTTTTAGTCCACCTCTTATCTTTCTGATTTTTCAAATCTTATAAATCAGGTAGTCTTTATCTTCTTGATTGTTGAAAATCTTCATTTTTCTAATTAATTATCTCATCTTTTCTCCACCGCCGATTCGATTCTCTCATATGACATCTTGACCACTCATCTAAGGATTTTACCCTAACCCTGATTAGGGATTATCAGGTTAAATCTTGTCCTCTAATTTTAGGTTTTTGTCAAAGGTTGATCTCATCCGTCCATTCAAAATTGTGTTTTCTATAAAATGACAATTTTGCTCATAATTTAGGGACCTCTTTGTTATTATATGCATTATAGTCATTTATTATCATAGTCATTTATCTTTGGCATAGGCATAGGCATAATTTTATTAAATCCTTCAAAACTTGCATAGGACAATGTCATAATCATAATGCTCATACACTGCAAGCTAGGAGGTGTTATGGAGGTGATTCATGGAAGCTTCACGAATATCTAGTATAATCGTTTCATTATTGTTTGCTTTCATTGTGCTTCATAACTTCTTTGGGTTTATTTTATTGATCTAATCATTGCTAACCTTAGGAAATTTACCCATTGATACAGGCTCCATTCTATAATTGTGCAAAATTTGGCTCAAACCCTTGTGTTTGGGTGTGGGTTATGTTTCTCAAAACATGTTTAGGGTCTTGTGAATTAAAACCCTATAGAATTGAACTACAAAGCTCTAAAAAACCCTTGGCGTTTTATTGTTGAACTAGCCTTTTCTCCTGGTACCTGGTCACTTAAGTTTCCACTTATGCCATTGAGGTTCTTGTTTTAACCAACCCCATGATCTTAGGTCTGTCAGTCACCTTAGTCCTTTCTCGGTATTAATTTTTTATGATCGAAGGCTTGATTTTAATGACTTAAATCCTTATCTTTGTCCTCTAAGGGTTAGGTTCATGTTTGCCTAGTGATGGCCCCTTTTTTATGACTAACTTTTGCAACTGTGCAGAAATGGAAATTCATGCTGACTGTCTAATTGTGGGGAATTAATCCCAGCCATTCCCCATATGCTCACACGAGCTAGCGAACTTCAACCACATGTCATGTATGCTAGTCGGCCCAATTTCCTTGATGAAAATATATGGTGCCTTTCAAATAGGATCAACAATTGTGGGATTAAAGATGTGGCCACATCTCTACCACTCCCCAAACACCCGTCTTGATTTATTTCATGTTATTTTAAAGACAAAGGCTAGTGGGCGATGGCCACATGGTACTGCCAGATGGTGGGACCATAGTCTCCATAGGGATAGTGGATGTAGTCTAAAGGAGGATCAATGATGGACATCATGACATGTGTTCTCATTCGAGTTATTCTGCACATGACATCCATCAACAACAGTAAGGAAAGATGGTCATATGGGTTAGCGGGAGGGGTAACACCTGTCATTCCTATGGGACTTGCCAGATCTTGAGAACAGTGATTTTCTTTGTAAGAAATGAAACCGACGGTCGATGGCAGGTGATGTGGGCAAGTCTTGACCACTCCCCACCATCCCGTGAGTGTTCCTCTTGTATACCATATTTTCCAATGGGCACGCGGGAAAGTGCCACACAGACTACTTCTAAAGAACTTAGAAAGTTTTTGGTAAAGGTAAATGCAGCTAGAGATATTGCACCATACCATTCCAAGAAAAAAATAGTGCTAAATTAGAACTAATTCTTGAGCACACATGTGAAATTGGTAAACATTTTTATGGCTGTCAAATCTATCAAAAGCTAGTACATGTGGGAAGGTGAAATTGAAGTAAGGCAAGGTACTGACCAATATTCTAAAGATAAATATGATCATTCCTTGTTGTCTTGCTATGATGAATTACAAGTGAATTAATTCCTATGGGCAAGTGAGTAAACATGAAATGATAGGTTTGGTTAAGAAATTAAGCGTATGGTTAATATGCAAGTTAAGTGAACGCTTATCTCACTTGAGTTTCTCGATTAGGGACAAGTATCAAATGAATGCATTTAAGTTGGTCATAATTAATAATTTGGATTATCTAACCATTGATTGGCTTCAAAGTATGATCGACGGTTGAGATTCAAAATCAAGTTAATTGATTGTGGCCAATGCTCTTTCACAAGCTTTCCTAGAGAATTAAAGCAGGTGCACACCAGTTGCTCTATTTAATGAAGATCACTTGCTTCATTATTTTCACCATCTAAACAGTGAGAATTAGGAGTCTGGAAGTAGGTGTGATTCTAAGTTTGTTATTTTTGAAAAGGGTGGTATCTTTTCTCTGAGAAAATTTGGTAAGTGGTTAAGTAAGGAAATGGGAAAAGTGAGTGTGAACATCAGCCCGGTCCACAGGTCTAAGAGGCTTAATCCTCTTGAATCTCAGGACAATTCAACCAAATGTGCACAAGATATGCCCAAAATACCTCTAACACAAAAGAAGAAAGCAAGAGCTACAAAAAATTCAGCACTGGCTGCTCTCAAACGTGCCTATCATCTAAGAGGTTGAATTGTCTCTGAGGAATTATCCAAAGGTAAGGAGAAGAAGATTGAGAGGCCAAAAATGGAAGCTATAAGAAGAAATAGGTATCACTGAGGTTACATGGAACGTCATCATTCTCCCATTGAAGTCTTAGATGATTCCTTTGATAGTGGAGACAAGATTGACTCTAGTTACTGTAAATATCTCATGGCTATGAAGGATTGGGTTGATTCTAGCGATGAGTTAGTAATGGCTACTCTATTGACAATAAGGACACCGAGTGGGTACACCTACTTTGCTAGTGATAAGGAAAAGTAGCATCCTATTTCTTTTCCTAAATGGATGCTTGAATTTTTCGGTCCTTTGTGATAATTTGATTTCTTTAGTTAGTGTGTTATGATATGGGTCTTCGTTTATTTATTCCTTTGGTGTTGATGGTGACGTTTCTCAGGTTGGGATGAATTTACATGCTTTTGGTGCTATGACAGTGACACTTTTTGAATAATGGTGGGGCTACTCTAGTTAATGGTTTTTTGAGCTCTACTTTTGTTCTCCCTTTACTTACAAATGATTGTTTTGCAACTAATTGGGGAATATTCTCGCTTTCTATTAAAATTCATTTTGGAATGAAAGTGAAATGTGAAATGTATGTATAATTCAACTTGGTGCTTGTTGCTCCCTTACATTATAAAAGGGATTTCAAGGCTGGTTACACAAGAGGTCAGTAGGTAGTTCATTTTTGAAATGGGATATACACAGAAGGAAAATAGATACTAAGTTTTTCCAATAATATGCTCTAGGAAAAGATTAGCTAGTATATATATGTGGTTTTGATAACAATACAGATAGAAAAAATGGTACTAAATTTCTGTACATTTCTCTCCTATGTACAAATTATACAAATTATGAATAATATAATTAATGGTTATCTTATTTGTCTTTGGTTAATCCCAATAGATGTGTTGTTTAATTCTTGCTAATCCATTCAATGAATGTATATAAATTCTTGAACATAACAGTGGGTTTGATATAAATCTTGTGTGAGGATGCTAGTAAGAAGTTAATTATGGAAATGACTGGTGGGGGTATTGTAATGTAGTATTTTCAAGGTTGTGGGTATTTTATTTAATATAGGATTTTTATCTAGTCATATAGGTTTATGGTTTGATTTTGTTTCACAAAATATAGCACTGGTCTGGTAAAGTATTCAGACTCCAATTGTGGTGACCAACTCGACTGCTAATCACAAAATATAATTAAATCACTTATGGAACTCTCTCTAGGTGTGTGGGAAAGTTAATTGAATTATATCTTCTCTTGTTTAAGTTTGTCACTACCCTAAAGATTAGCTAAATCTTCAGGGTATGGTGTGTATATGCATACAAATGGTCATGTCTAATTAATCCTGGCATTTAATTAAATATTTATTATTTAATTAATTTATTTCTTAATTCCTCTACATATAAATAAATTTAATTATTTATTTATATTTTTCACCTACTTTATTCTTCCACTTTAATTAAATAAGTTCATTTTATTTAATTACCACTTTCTTAAGTCCACTTAATTAATTAAATAAATATCATTGTTTATTTAAATTAATTATCACATTTAAGTTTAATTAAAATCTTTGATTTAATTGAATTTAATTTCCTTTCTCCTAAATCAAATATTAATTAAATATTCTTATTTAATTAATTTTCCACATGTCACTTTCCAAATCTTAATTAAATATTTTATTTAATTAAGAATCTTCCATTTTCTCCAAATCTTAATTAAATATTTAATTAAGAAAATCTCCATGTCACCTATAAATAAATAATTGAATTTATAATTGATTATTTATCTTCTTAAATCTTTCGAAAATCCTCTAAAAGGATGATTTTTATCATCTCATCTTATCTCTTTCTTGAAAGAGGAAACAATTTTATCTTCTGAAATCTTTCCAAAATCTTTTAAATAGATGATTTTTATCATCTCATCTTGTCTTTTACATAAAAGAAGAAACAAATCCTGCTTTCTGTTTTTCTTCTATTTTTCTCTCCAGTCTTCTCCATTTTCGATCGTTTGATCTGCCAGAATTATCACAGTCGTTGATCACATCAGCTAATCAAAATCTTTTGAAAACTCTATAAATACCACTGCAAATCCAAGCATTGGTTACACTCAGATAGACATACAGAGATAGATACATATATGAATTAGAGACAAAAGATTAGCATTTTAGCATTATCAACTTTAGCATTCGTAATTTTACAGTCTAGCAATCATGTTTAGCATTCATAGAATTTTAATCATATCTTAGCATAGCATGCTTTCATCTTTAATCTCGTTCTCTAGGAAGACTATTTCTTGAGCCTAGCATATAATCTGAGAGCAAGCTAGAATCGACAAAAACACTGGAGATAGAGGACGATATGACGACATCAAGGACATAAGACTGAGTTTGCATTCCTTTTATTTGATTTTCTATTTTGATATAATGTCTTATTGGTGTGTTTGGTTTATTATTTTTGATCTACATATTGATACACTCAAAATCAATCACACATTTCTTGCACCCACCGTGGGGCCTTGCCCCGTTTTTAACATCTACGTGTAGGTTTTTTGATAGGATTTCTCATTCAAGAGTTTGGCTTTCTAGAAAAAATTACGTTTTAGCACATCCGTGGGTTTCTTTAGCGCATCCAAGACTTTTTTTAGCACTTTTACAGGTCTTTCGGAACATCTGAGAACTATTTCGGCACATTTGAAAATTGTTTCAGCGCATCTAGGGAACATAACGACACATCTATGGAATAGAATGGCGCACGCATTTAGCTTACTTCATCAAAATTTTGTTTAAAAATAAATAAATTTTGCATTCTCAAATTAGCGCATTTAAGAGTTCTTTTAGCGCATTTAGGATTTTTAATAGCACTTATAGGGTCTGTTTTGGCGCATTGACTAATTTTTGTAGCACATCTGTATCATCTTTTAGCGCATGCAGGTTGTAACTAAAACAAGATTTTGAGTCTGACGCCTTCCATAGATAGGATCTTTTTTGGCTTAAAAAGAAGCAATCCTAGGGTAGACACAGCAATTTAAATTAAACCAATCCTAGGATAGACATGGAATTTAAAAAGAAGCAATCCTAGGGTAGTCACCACACATTGATTTGGCAGTTAAAATGAATCCAATACTTGTTGTGAAGCAACATCTTCACATAGACTAAATCATTGTCATGTGGGATCTAAAAAGAACATTGTTTGCTTTGTCTGTGGCAATAGGTCTATGCTCTCCCCTTAACTGGGTGATCAGAATACCAGACTTTCCTTTTCAATTTCTGCAATTTTAATGGTTTTTTACATCCTTTAGAGGGCTTGCTCTTGTGGGAAAAAGTACTCACCCAAGAGGAATGACCCAAGTGGGTTCAAGCCAAAGCCAGGCTATTCCACCCCACTATAAAATTTAAAGCAAATTTGGGG
This sequence comes from Sequoia sempervirens, assembly GCA_007258455.2. Taxonomy (NCBI): domain Eukaryota; kingdom Viridiplantae; phylum Streptophyta; class Pinopsida; order Cupressales; family Cupressaceae; genus Sequoia; species Sequoia sempervirens. Next base: position 74,761 of record VDFB02255578.1, read on the forward strand.
AAACCCACTTTTTTTGGTAGTGTACAAGATAACCATCCCCAAAGCCTTTGTTCTAAAGGTTGGGAGGTCTCCTAAAGGAGTTTATTATTGCCACACCGAACAGAAATCCTTACTACGAACCTAGTATAATAGCCAACCATGTCAGTTTCCGAACATCCTAATAATCACAGTGCAAGGGGAGAGAAGAATCTGCCCCCAAGACACTCACCATATAACTCCCAAGTACCATTTGCTCAATAGATCTGGTATCCACTTTTTTCACTCTGAGTACGTGCCTAGAAAAGACAAAAACATGGGTGCCCCTTTGGGGGTGACACGACTGTGTGAGTCGACATAGTTCTAAGATGTGTGTTGTGGTTATTATGATGACCTACTTGAGTACTAAGAGTAAGTCTGCCTGAATTGTCTATTATGTACAAAACCTATGAAAAAACTTTAAAAAAAAAAAATTGAACATACACTTGATGTTTAGTATAGGGCTTACAAACAACTGTTTTCAGAGTGTTTGTTGTGTTTTCAATCACATTAATTAAGATAAAAGATCATCCAAAATGAACATGCAAATTTTCAGTTGAAACTACTCAAAACTGTTCAGAAAACTGCTTTGGAAAACTATTTTAGCGCATCTAGGGTATATCTTAGTGCATATGAGGTCTGTTCTAGCACATTCATTGGTTAGTTCAGCACATTTAGAGCTTGTTTTCGTGCATTGAGTGTTTTAGCGCATATGTTGAATATGATGTGAACACTTTTTGGTCACTGTCAAAATATTTTTAGCACATCTGAGACATATTGTAGCGCATTTGAGGTTTGGTGTAGCACATTTGACTATTTCTCTAGTGCATATGCCTATTTCTGCAGTGCATATAGGGTATAGAGTAGCGCATCTGTCAATTTTCTAGAATTGTTACTTTTGACAGATCTGAGTTTGTAACATCCTTGGTCTAGTAGCATTTTGACATTTCTCTCATGCTTAGAGAGTGGAAATCAACCAAATTTATCAAGAAACCCAAGAAACATTTAGGTTACAAGAAAACCTTGCAACGAAGAAAGTTTTTGTATAAAATTTGAAATGTCTTGCTCCATTACCGTGAGTTTCTACATAGGTACCAAGATTTTGCTAGGGGGTTTAATTGATGATTACACTGTAGAGCCTTTATATTCACGAGCCTATTTCCAGAGGAGAGCTCTATCACAATGACACAATCACAATCAACCTCTCAACTTTGATTATCTACCACAACCTTCTATTGAATATCCAAAACATCCCAGTCAAATCCCTTAGTGAGTTTAATTAGGCTATTTGATATACTTATCATTCTTCAAAAACAAGGATCAAATCTTAAAAGTGCACCTTTCAAAAAAAAAATTGATTATCGATTCAAATTCCCCAACAGGATTCTAACATCATTTTTCATTGGAAGCCACAATCAATAATTAGGAACATCTTTGATCATATCATAAGATCTTCATCTTATCAGGTCAAGATATCATCACTTTTCGTACTTATCAAAATATGATCTAAGTCTAGAAGAACATTTTGAAATCATATGCCTATTTTTATAAGATCTCAATACAATAAGATGAAAGAAGATATTCAATAAGATCATACCCAAAGAACTCAAGAAGAAGGTGAGAGTAGCAATCCCATTTATAGTGTGAGTCGTAATCCCCTTTTTAATGATAACATGGGTGAAAGACAAAAAAAAATTGCCTTTCAATAGAGACATGAGCAGAACTCCTGTAGATAGTGATGATGAACGAGATGAAGAACAACACCTTAGAGAAGCTAAGCAAGATCCCAAATTTCACAAAGCTTTAGAAAATATTTTAGAGTGAAACAAAGAGAAATATTTCCTATATTTGGCTGACAAAGGAGCTAAATTGCCTCATGATTTTGATACTGAGAACTTAAAGAAAATTCTCGAGGAAACATCCTTGTCTGATATTAGAGCCTTGTCTCAACAGGTTAAATCACTTCAAGGAAAAATTAAAGACATACAAGGGGGAACCACAACAAAGACATATGCTCTTGATGACATATGTCCTTATCCTTTTGACCAACGTCTCAACATGATCCCATTTCCCAAACATTGTGAAATCCCAAAGTTTGATCGTTACAATAGGAAATCGGATCCAATCGATCATATTAGGGACTTCCAAAATATGACTTTAGAGTTTGCCCATGACGATACATACTTGATGCGTTTGTTTCCTAGAAGTCTTGGAGGCCAATCTAGGGAATGGCTATCAAAAATCACACTGCCTATCAAGACATTTGAGGAATTGATTAATGAGTTCATATCACAATATTCCTACAACATACAACATCAAATAACCATGATTGATCTCTGCAAGGCTAAACAGAAACCTGGTGAACCATTCATTACATTTCTTCAAAGATGGAGAAGATTGTTTCCTAGATACCCATGTCATGTTCCTGAAAAGGAAAAGATCACCACTTTCATAAACAACATAGATCAAGAGATGAGCTATCATCTTAATCTTCATTGTCCTCCCTCTTTTCAAAAATTGATCGAAAATGCTATCACCATTGATAGTGCTTTAATCTAGAGAGGGATAATAAAACTTGACAAGGACAATCCTAGCTCTTCAAATCACCATAATGATAAATCCAAGTTTTGGACTCACAACAAAAATGTGGTAAATGATGGTGTTGTAGATGCAAATCATGTCTTGACTAAGCCATTTGTTCTTAGTACTCTAAGTGCTGCTCACAACAATAACTATAACAATGTCAACTAGGTCACAAATCAAGGAAACAATCCTCCTCCTTCGAGATATAACGTGAATCAAAATTTTACTCGCAATCAAGGGAATTCCAAAAATCAAGGATACTGTGGAAACAACAACAATACCTTGAACACAAATCCACAACGATCTTCATTCTTCTCTAGTAGAAGAACTTTTACTCCACTGGGTCAATCTTTAGAATCTGCATTCAAAGAGTTGATGGCTAAAAATGCTCTTAATTTTCCACCTCACCGGAACTTTGAACCTAGTGTGAAGCCACCATCATGGAATGATGTATACTATTGTGAATATCATCAGTGTATGGGTCATCGTACGAATAATTGTCAAGCCTTGAAGAATGCCATTCAAGACTTAATCAAAAATGGCATTGTCACAATAGAAGGACACCAATTATCAAATGAAGACCACCAAGCATTTCGCGACCATTTTCCCAACTATCAAAAGGGTGAGTCTTCTGAAAAAAATGTGAATCATATCAACGATCATATAATCAATCATATCTACACTGATGACGAACATGTTAGTGTTATAAAAGTTAAGGAGAAGTTGGAATATAGCCAAATCAATGCAACAACAAGGGCACAAGCTAAAGTTTTCTTAAAGGGTGCTTCTTCAAAATCCACTGTGACCCTACCTCAACATCAATATAACTTAGTCAATCAACTTGGAAAAACTCCTGCTCAGATTTCTATCTTAGAACTCCTGAATATTTCCCCAGCACACACAAAAATTCTAGAAAAGGCCCTCGTTGAAACAACTGTATCTACTAATCTAGATGTGGACTGATTTCAAGCCATGGTGGGACACTTGTCCTCACCCACATGTCTCTCATTCTTTGAGAAAGATGATGTTTCCATGAAAAATCCCCATAACTCTTTGCTATACTTAGAATTCATGATCCACAAGTTTCATGTCAGACATGTACTAATAGATGGAGGTGCTGGTTTGAACATAAGTACCATGAAGTTAGTTCAAGCTTTAGGATTTTCTATGGAATCCATTGATCCTAGAAGAAAGATTACTATTAAAGCCTACGATGATGAGGAAAGAGCGTCCAAGGGTTTAATCATGCTGCCGATCAGAGTGGGACTCATTATCAAGAATACTTTCTGTCAAGTATTAGACCATGATCTTGCATACAACATCTTGTTGGGTCATCCTTGGATCCACGAAATGCAAGCTATTCTGTCCATATATCATCAATGTCTTAAGTTTCCTTATGATGGGTAGGAGATCACAATACTAGCTGATAATTCAAATAGTTAGACTTGTTCCAACATCAAAGCTAGTCAAGATACTTTGGTTCCCAACAATCAAGAAGCTCCTATTAGGAATTCTCCCAAAGTTGATACATAAATCAGTCAGTTAACCAAAAACTTTGACAAGAAACTACGCTTCAAGGACAATGGAGTTGGGGAGTATTCTCTCTATCTTGCTAATCCGCCTACATCACCTTGGTCACATGGGCAACCTTCTATCACACAACATCAGATATTTGTAGCATCAACATCAACACAACCACCAACAGAGCCAAGTACAAAATTTAATGGATGATTTATCAAAGAAAAATTCCCCATGGAAGATCCTGAGGATAAAGAAGTTCTAAAGTGGCTCTATAAAGATGAAGACAAAATAGTTCTCAATGTTAAGTTACCAATCAATCAATATGGTAAAGGGTATTCAATCATGTAAAAGATGGGCTATGATGGCAATGGTCCCATCAGGAAAATAAGAGTAGTTGAGCCTATTCACGTTCCAGGACTTACCGCAAAAGAAAAAACAAGACTAGGATGTGATACTAACTCAAAAGAAAGAGCATCTGAGTAGTTGCATGATACTGTCCTCACATTGCAAGAAGGTTCCAATACAAGAGAAGCATGTTTGACAGCAATTCAGAATTTCATGGATAATAACTTTGACATAGATTCTGGTGAATACGAATGGGAAACCATCTACAATGATGAGTTTTGGAGGGATAAAAAGGTCAATGTGGTACACAAGTACACCCCAACTCTAATCGAAGGTGAAGGGCCAAGGTCCCAACCACAAGGATCTGAACTACAAGGTAACTATGATTCTAGTGATACCGAGTTGGATTTAATCGAACAAGACTATCGTGAGAACAATACAATATCATCATTGATCTACCCCATACCTCGGATCCTACAGACAACTCTGTTATGACCATAACCATAGCCAATTTCACATAGCCTAATGACCCGCTACCACTAATACATCCCGATCTCATTGACTGGGATCTATCTGAACCTATTGATATACCTATGTTTCCAAGCGATGAATCTATCAAGAACTTCATTTCTATAGACGACACAAATGATTGTTCCATTGGTGATTTTTGACATAAAGTCTTTAATCAGGAGAGTGTCAAGTCTCCTAGCTGCAAAAATAAAAGTCAAAAAGAAAGATCTAACAGTGAAAACTAGAATTTGGCAGTGTTAGATCAAACAAAAGATAAAACAAAGAGCGTATTAGATGGTGAAAACCTTTTTAAGGCACCAGATGATGGGATACTTGACACTCTCCCGAAGCATTATCATGAGCAATCGCCTATCTTGATTAAGCCTACAAAAGAAGTTAATCTTGAAACTACAAAAAAACCAAGGATTCTACAGTTAGTTGCATCAATGACAGATAAAGAAGTACCTAAGTTCATGGAATTTATCAGAGCAAATCAAGTCAATTTTGATTGGTCTTATGTAGACATGCTAGGTCTTGATCCTAATCTTATAATGCATCACTTGTCCATCAAACCAGGAGTTAAACCTATGAAACAAAAACTCATAAAGATGCATCCTCATGTTGCACTACTGGTTAAAGAAGAACTCTTAAAACTCCTTGATGTGAGATTTATAAGATCAATCAACTATGCAGAATGGATCTCCAACATTGTTCTTGTGTCCAAGCCCGAAAAAAGTATTAGAGTGTGCATATATTTCAGAGATCTTAACGAAGCATGTCCAAAGGATGACTTCCCACTTCCAAACATTGATACTATAGTTGGTCTGACAGCCGGCCATGCTATGTATTCACTAATGGATGGTTTTTCTTGTTATAACCAAATCAAGATTGCACCTAAAGACCAGGACAAAACAAATTTTACATGTCCATGGGGGACTTATTGTTGGAACTTCATGCCTTTTGGTCTAAAGAACATTGGGGCTATATATCAAAGGGCTATTACTACAATTTTTCATGACATGATGCATACATTCATGGAAGACTATGTATACGATATATTCAAAAAGTCATACACAAGAGAAGGACATCTTGAAGTATTATCCAAAATATTTGCAAGGTTAGAAGAGTTCAAAGTTTTCCTCAACCCTAAGAAATGTGTTTTTGGAGTCACATCTGGAAAACTCTTGGGATACATAGTGTCCAAAAAGGGAATTGAAGTAGATCCTGCCAAGGTGCAAGCAAACATGGAAATGCCTCCACCAAGGAATATCAGTCAGTTAAGATCATTACAGGGATGACTTCAATCTATACGAAGATTCATCACACAACTGGTAGATAAAATCCTACCTTTCACACATCTATTGCATAAAAATATTCCTTTCAAATGGGATGACAAGTGTGAAATGGGCTTTCAACAAATCAAGCAATACCCAATGAACCCACCAGTTCTAGTACCACCAAATCCAGACAAACCACTAATCTTATATATTGCCACAATAGAGACATCTTTGGGGGCATTATTAGCATAGGAGGACTCTACAAGAAATGAACGTGCAATTTATTCCATCAGTCAAATGCTAACAGGTCATGATCTCAACTACACTTTCATTGAGAAGGCTTGTCTAGCAATAGTCTTTGCCTCACAGAAGTTTCGACACTACATGTTAACTCATACAATCAATCTTGTTGCAAAGATTGATCCACTCAAGTATCTGCTAAGCAAGGCTACATTGACAGGAAGGTTAGCAAAATGGGTTATGATCTTGAGCAAGTTTGACATCCATTATATTGATCACAAAGAAATCAAAGGACAAGTTATCACTGATCAATTGGCTGATTCACCCCTACAAGCAGATCATCCCATGCATATTGAATTTCCAGATGCTAACATTTTCACCATAGAATCAAAACAACCATGGTCTTTATATTTTGATGGTTCTTTCACTCAACATGGATTGGGGGCAGGCATACTCTTTGTCACCCCTCAAGGACATACCATTCCTTGGTCATATAGGCTAATGTTTCCATGCACCAACAACATAGCCAAATATGAAGCTTTAATCACTGGACTCAAGATAGCATTAGAATGGAGGATCACAGAACTATAAGTCTATGGTGACTCACAGTTAGTCATTAATCAGATCAATGATGATTATCAAACCAAAGATGAAAAATTGTTGCCATATAAGAAAATGGTTGATGATTTCAAGTACTCCATAGCTATCAAGTTCATATAGATTCCAAGACTTGATAACAAGGCAGCTGACACCATGGCCACGATCACATCATTGTTACAACTCCCAGCAAATTAGGCTCACTATGAATTTCTGGTGGAACAATCATTTGCACCTACCTATGACACACCTGAAAGACAAATCATTTTCTACTTAGTAGGATCCCATTCACCTTGGTATGGCAAGATTTATGCATGCCTAAAGGATGACATCTTACAACTTGACTTATCATGTAACCAAAAGTACAACTTTATTTGACAATCCTCTCGCTATACTCTTATCATTGACACCCTCTATTGCGGTGGTCTTGATGGTACTTTACTTCGATGTCTTGAACATGACGAATCTGAAAAGGCTTTACAAGAAGTTCATGGTGGCATTTGTGGTACTCATTCAAGTGGACAGACCTTATCCAAGAAATTGATTAGAATGGGTTACTACTGGCTGACTATGGAGAGGGAATCATTCATTTTCGTAAAGAAGTTCTCTAAATGTAAGATACATGGAAATATCATCCATGCACCAGCACAAGAACTACAACTGTTCGTGCCAAAATGGCCATTCTATCAATGGGGGTTAGATCTAGTTGGTAAGATTCATCCTTCATTATCAAATGGACACAAGTTTATCATCGCAGCGATAGAGTACTTTACCAAGTGGATTGAGGCAGTACCTCTCACTAAGGTTACCAAAAAATAAATCTCATCGTTTATACTCAACTATATCATTTGTTGGTATGGCATTATCATCACAGATAATGGACAACCATTCAAGAATCAAGATGTTGATGAACTTTGTGAGAGATTCCATATTCAACATTGATATTCAACACCATACTATCCACAAGGGAATGTCCAAGCAGAGGCCTCAACTAAGACTATATTGTAAATGATGTAGGGAAAGATTGGCACATTCAACTCAATCCCACATTATGGGCCTACAAAACTAGCATTCAAACGCCAATAGGAGAAACATCGTATGCTCTTGTCTATGGAATAGAAGCCATATTACCTCTAGAGGCTGATATTCCATCACTCAGGGTCTCATTGAAGGGTCTCACAACATATGATGGATATAGAGTTTCCCAATTGCAAGAGTTGGAACTCCTCGATGAAAAGAGACGAGTAGCTGATCATTTGAAAGTATATCAATAGATAATGTCTTACAGCTATAATCACATAATCAAGCCACGTACCTTTCAAGTTGGTGATCTTGTTTTGAAGTAAAATCCACAAATTAAGCAAGACAGAGAGAAGAAAGGAAAGTTTGAACCAAATTGGCTGGGTTCGTACATGGTCATCGCAGTATACGGTTCAGGAGCATACAAGTTGTCAACGCCAGAAGGGGACCTATTTGAAAACCCATCAACAACATGCACTTGAAAAGTATTATGTCTAAAGCAGTTATCATCATCTATACAAGTCCTAAAAAAAAACATCCACAAAAACAACAGAAAAAGTCCTGAAGAAAAAATAACAAAAACAACAAAAAAAGTCTTGAAAAAGAATCTATAAAAATAAAAAAAAGTCTACAAACAGCAAAAAATTCCTAAAAAAAAGAAGAGATAGGGTGAAAACCTAGCAACAAGTAGTCTATTGACAAGAAAAATACAAAAAAATCAAAAAATTAAAAAAATGCAATAAACACAGATAGTGAAAATTTGGCAAACAAACACTATTTGTAGCTCTCCATCTATTAGCTCATGTTCTACACTTAGATTCTCATCCTTCCTTTCATGCATCTTTTCATCATCATCCTAGGGCCATATCAACATCATAATGCCATCGTTTTCCTAGAGAGATAATGTCTTACCATGGTTTGATCATTGTACATAATCATTTCAGCAAGTTGTGACAATACTGGGGGCAAACATTAATATACTGGGGGGAATCAACTTTCAGGTTTTACTGAAACAGCTACATAACATCCAATCATGTGAACAAACAATCAAATCTTATGAACAAATATCCAATCATTGATCCATATCACAACAATTTTTAGCAAATACCCTATCATGACTCATAACTGGATGATCTAAAATCTTAATAATGTTTGGAATAGCAGTATTATATTTTGAACAATGGTTGTTTGATTTTTGATATCATCTCTCTGGAGCACATTCGATGATGTACTGAACTAGAGTGGTGAGGAAAGAATGATTTTGCTTTGTCTGTTGTCTTGAGATTGACTATCAATATGGTACAAATATGTCACGAGACATGATTTTCAAAGCATATCATTAATGACAATTCTAAATTTGCATCAGAAAGTGGTTAATCTCTGTCTGTTTATGCAAGAAATGCTTAGGTCATCTCGATTCAATTATACCTCGATGCTTGTGTTCACTTGCTATATCAAAAATCATGAAAGTTGTACTCAGGTCATCATTGGTGCTAATTTCCCCTTTGATGCTTGTACATACTTCCAACATTTTAAAACGCTCTATGATGATTCAAGAATGCTAACAAAGGGCTCAACAAGTGGTTGGTTTTGTTTCTTTGCATTTCATTTAGATCATTGTACATAGATGCATACTGGATTTGCATCATAGTTTTGAAAGGCTGAACAAAACATCAACGACTATCATGTCTCTTTGGACTATTTGTGGAGGACATTTGGACATTTGTTTCATTATCATCTTTCATCCTCATCATCATTTCATTAATCATTATCATTTCATCTAGGTACTCTACATATCATATAGTTTATAGTTTATCATTCATTTTCATATCATTTAGATCCTTTTTCATTTATTTATTCATCCTTATCCATTATCATTTCATTTATCATTTTTCATATCATTTCATTACATATCATTGATCATTCTCATTTTATATCATCTTTGTTTTATTGCATATCATTTAGATCCTTTATCATTTCATATCATTCATTTATTCATTAGGTATTTCATATCATATCATTTCATCATCATTTCATTACTTCTCATCTCATTATCATTTTAACATTATCATATCATTTCATCATCATTTCATTACATCTCATATCATTATCATTTTAACATTATCATTATCATTTCATCATCATTTCATTACATCTCATCTCATTATCATTGTCATTTCATCATCACCTCATTACATTTTATCATTATCATTTTATCATCATTTCATTACATCATACATCTCATAATTATTAATCATGTTCATTTCATCCCATTATTTATCATTTGTCATAAATTACATTCATATCATATCTTTAATCATCTATCATTTTCATATCATTTATATATCATGTCATTTTTCCCAAAACATTTGACTCATTTCACATATCATTTCATATCATTTCCTTAATCATATACATACTACAACTTTATGACGCATCTCATAAACATAAGCATCCATTTTTCATCACTTCTATTTCTTGCATTTGAAAAATCCAAAAAAAAAATATCCATGCATACATTACATTTCCACATCATTTTTCATACACATATCATATATCTTTGTACACACTCTCATAATCAAACATCCTAGGTCATCCACCTACATGACATAATTAGTACACATCACAAATCATCATCATAGCATGAATCATCCTGCATATCATGTTAGTCATCAAACCAATAAAATGCATATCAAAATCCATACTACATCATACAAAAATACATGCATATCATATCATCACATCAAACACGAATATCATCAAAACTCACCGTTGCTGCATATCATCGCTCATCAAAAATACGTACAAATGTCCAAAGTCCAATGAAATTAAACAGTATAGAGAAATACATGAGATATGATCAAAAACAATGTACATGCTCCAAAAATGATACACACCAATAATACTGCATCAATAAATCAAGGATGGCTGGTGGAGCCCCTTGATGGAGCTAGTCTAGAGGATGATGGCTTGCCACTACCCCCTACGTTAGGATCCTGTCGCGGCCCTATGACCCCTTTGTTATGTGTCATCATTCGTGATCTGCTCCTAGTCCTATTGTGGGACCGAGGGTAAGGCTCTATGTGGTTGGGAGGGCACAACTCCTTATATCTGATTTGATAATGCTCAACCTCCCTGGAAATCTCGAATCCCTCTATAATAGCCTCTCGCAAAGATGCACTCTCAAGGGTGCCATGAGTCTCTGAGCCACACCCTCTGCCTCTATTGCCCTCTGTTTGAAATATTCCCTCTCTGTTATCAACTGGGCTACCTGTGGGTCTGGGGCAGGAGGAGGTGCCTGTAACTGTATTGCCAAACTCTAAGCTTGAGACACCTGGCTTTGCAACTATGCCTGTTGCCCCTGAAGTGTCTGTACCTAGACCTATAGAGTGTCTATCTGTGCCTATTGCACTATGGAGGAGAACCTGATTACTATCTGCCATCCAGTACCACTTCTTGGCCTCTGAATGACCCGAGCACTACCCAAGATATCCGTCCTCTGCCTCACTGGCCTTTGCTCCTCCCCTTCGCCATCTCTGACATTGTCCCCACCACCATCATCTGAACTCTCCTCATCTCCACTCTTCGCCTCCTCTCGACTCTCCTCCTCATCCCCTCCACCAACCGCCTGCTCTCCCCCTGCCACATCCTCTTGTCTCCTACCCCCTAGCTACTATGCCACCAAAATAGGCAACAACTCATCTGGACATGTCAAATGAGGGAATGGTTGTGTGTGAAAATAAGTAGCGTACTCATCCAACATCCCTGCATTAGTAATATCTAGCATATAATCCCATGCCTTGGGTTGTAAACTGGTGTATTCTACATGGCCCCCATCCAGGATCATCCTTGCGCTACCCATAGTGCGCAACGCCTTGTGGCATCCCCTATCCATAGCCTTATTGCCTCTATACTCACAATGCCAAAAATCTCTCTATAATAAAGGGGGTCTGACCTATCAGATACCGGGGCATACACACAAATGGAATGTCCAGATGATCAGTATCCCACCCCTCACAATCCGTGTATGGCCTCCATATCACTGCATCAACATCGTCCAGAGTCCATCACCAGTACTCCAACTTGCTCAATTTGGGTGGAAAAGTGCAATAGAATATGCATACACATATGGCCTGCCTGGTGGCCTAACTCTCAGACAAAATGGTATTGTAATCACAATATGTTCCCATGCCTAGATCTGGAGCAAGGTAACACCATAAGACAAACTGGATGATCCGCTATATACTACCTGATGCAAATCATGGTATAAATGAGCTAACATGCAACTCCCCCAGGAATATCTCTGATGATGACCTATCATCAACTCAATAATCCTCCCCCACCCAACTGATAATCCCTTTGACCAGTGGTCCGGACAAAGGAAGCCTCCAATGAATGTGCCCAAAACTACAAGTAAGGTTGGTTATCCCCTAAAATCTATCCACGACACCCAATACCCTGCTATCTGAGCATCCCCAAACACTCTCCTAACTGCATATGTACCACCTAGATCCTTGTGGTCATAAACCATAAGAGAACCTACCACTAGAATCCCTAGAATCCTATATACATCCTCGGGGGTCACAATCATCTCACCCATCGGTAAATGAAAGGTATTATGCTCAAAATGCCACCTCTCTGCTAGTGCAGTCAACAATCCCCTGTTGACCCAAATCGGTGGCATCAAAAATAATGGTCCCATCCCACATACCACTATCAATTGTACATTTGCAGGTGTCAGATCTCATAACTGATCCCACCCTATAGGGAAGTGCTCTCTGATCTGAAGGTTTTTGAAACCCTCCTATTTTTTTGGTCATCACAAGGACAATCTATCAAACCCATATCAAAATGATCTATCTACTTCACATCATACAAATCAATCAGACTCATATCTATCTATCAAACCCATACCAGTGCACCATATCACATGACCCATATCAAGTGTTTTATCTAAATGAATCATATCATGAACTCAATGCAAAAACTATCTATCTGAATATGAAATCAATCTACTCTATGATCATTTACTATTTGTTTTTTTTTTAGGAAAGAAAATTTATCAACAATCAAATCATCATCCTTTTTGTACTTCAGTCGTGAATGCAAATATGTGTTCAATCACATCATCTACTATTTGTTTTCTATCGCAGAATTTTTTTTATCAGAAGTCATATTAATCATCTACTCTTTTTTTTCTAAAGCAAAGTTATCAAGCAAAATGCAATCAATCATTCTACTCTTTGGAAACAAAGTTATCAGCTATCTACTCTTTGTTTTCTATTTTTGGAAACAAAGTTATCAATTCATCATCATATTTTCTATTAGAGTTATCCATATTAGTATGTTGACAAGACAATTTCTCTATCTATTGACCCAAGAAGAAATCTATGTCATCATTTTCATCAAACGGTGCATTCTACCTAAATTTCCTAGATGTGCTAATCTGTGGCCTCTATGCGCTAAAACCCCAAATGCGCTAAAGTTTCCCCCATATGCGCTAAACCACCATATGCGTCATTCTGTGTCCTATATACGCTGATGTTTTCCTCCTATGCGCTACTTCCCTATATGTGCTAAAACCCTACGTGTATGCACCATTTCATCCCCCCAATGCGCTGAAACCTATATGCGCTATTCTATTTCCTATATGCGCTATATTACCAATTTGCTACAGACATCCTATATGCGCTATTTCACCTATTGAATGTGCTAAACTGTCAACACCCTATAAGCAATAGATTATGCCCTATATGAACTAAAAGAAATTTCAAAAGTGCTAAAACTATTACTCTATGTGCTAAAACAGACTGTTAAATCCTAAATCCGCATTAAAATGCATCAAAATTCCATTCAAAACACAAATTCTCAACACAAAGGGGGTTGAATCGACTCACCGATGGTCCATACGCGGCTGGTCTCTGGTATTGGCGAGCCTGCTCAAATCTATGCCTGTGATAAGGAATCTCCATCTCACCAAGTCACCGTCAGAGCACAAAATCACTAAAGTCAAAAGGTGAAAATGACTTTCCCTTTTTACCCCTTTTACCTTTTAAAGGTCAACCAAGGTGGTTTTTTATGGCATTTTATTTTAGTTTTATCTTTTTCTCAAACTTTGACTTTATTTTTCCAATTGGGGCATCTTTTAATCAATTATCGGGAGCTAAATCACTGCATCCCTCTCATCATCTGAATTTCATCATCAATTCAAAATTTTTCTTATCATCAGTGATTTACCTCCCAAGGGGGCATCATTAATATTAGTAGTATATTTCAATCAGAAACATATCAGAGTCAAATCAAAAGGCATATCAGGCACTTTTTTTTTACTAGGGGCAAAAATTAAACACAATAAATTTCAAAAGAAGGAATATTTTCTTTGAAGCAATGCGTTTCACACATCACTTCAAAGAGGGGCAAAATGTATATGCATAAAAATGGTCATGTCTAATTAATCCTGGCATTTAATTAAATATTTATTATTTAATTAATTTCTTTCTTAATTCCTCTACATGTAAATAAATTTAATTATTTATTTATATTGTTCACCTACTTTATTCTTCCACTTTAATTAAATAAATTCATTTTATTTAATTACCACTTTCTTAAGTCCACTTAATTAATTAAATAAATATAATTGTTTATTTAAATTAATTATCACATTTAAGTTTAATTAAAATCTTTGATTTAATTGAATTTAATTTCCTTTCTCCTAAATCAAATATTAATTAAATATTCTTATTTAATTAATTCCACATGTCACTTTCCAAATCTTAATTAAATATTTTATTTAATTAAGAATCTTCCATTTTCTCCAAATCCTAAATAAGTATTTAATTAAGGAAATCTCCATGTCACCCATAAATAAATAATTGAATTTATAATTCATTATTTATCTTCTTAAATCTTTCCAGAATCTTTTAAAAAGATGATTTTTATCATCTCATCTTATCTCTTTCTTGAAAGAGGAAACAATTTTATCTTCTTAAATCTTTCCAGAATCTTTTAAAAAGATGATTTTTATCATCTCATCTTATCTTTTACATGAAAGAAGAAACAAATCCTACTTTCTATTTTTCTCTCCAATCTTCTCCATTTTTGACCATTCAATCTGCCAGAATTATCACAGTCATTGATCACATCATCTAATAAGAAGCTTTTGAAAACTCTATAAATACCACTGCAAATCCAAGCATTGGTTACACTCAGATAGACATACAAAGATAGATACATATATGCATTAGAGACAAAAGATTAGCATTTTAGCATTATTAGCTTTAGCATTCATAATTTTACAGTCTAGCAATCATGTTTAGCATTCATAGCATTTTAATCATATCTTAGCATAGCATGCATTCATCTTTAATCTCGTTCTCTAGGAATAATATTTCTTGAGCCTAGCATACAATCTGAGAGCAAGCTGGAATCGACAAAAACACTGGAGATAGAGGATGATAGGATGACATCAAGGACAAAAGACTGAGTTTGCATTCCTTTTATTTGATTTTATGTTTTGATATAATGTCTTATTGGTGTGTTTGAATTTTTTTTATCTACATATTGATACACTCAAAATCGATCACATATGGTGCATCTGAAAAATTTAAGGAGAATTGTTGTACCCCAAAATTAAAATTTTTGTTACACTTAGACATTTTGAAGAAATGAGTAAAAGTCTTGTTAAATCAGTCAAAAAGGTCAAAATTTGGGTGTGCATGTCTTGCATGAGGGGTCAAAACACAAAATTTTCAATTTTTGGCGATCTGGGTCTGCTAAGAGCAGCTTAACCTACAAAACCCATATCTCAGTTTTTCATCCCTAAATTTTAGGAAAACTGCTATTTTTAGAAATTTTCTCGAAATAGTAACGTTTTATGGGTTTTTATGGGTTTCTTTCGAAACGGATACTGGAAAAATTTTCTAAAAATAGAAAATTTCTAAAAATAGAAAGTTGGTCCGATAGGGTCCGAACTAATTTTGACTGGCTCAAAATACGTCCATATTAGGCTGGTGCAGTCAGAATCTCAAAATAGTCAATTTTGCCCTTGTGGGTCTATTCTGCTTTTTTCAGAAGCGTATCTGGAGCTCCGAGGTCATCAATGGAGGTCATCCGACTGCCAGGCGTCAATTTCAGCATTTAAGCTTTCGACAGAAGATGAAATGATGAACATGCACGAAGAACGAGAAAGAAAATTGGAAATTCATGAAAATTTTCTAACACTGCTGAGTTTGGGCGCCCCTATTGAAGAAAGGCAGCCATCTTTTTAGGGCATCAAATGTCAGAATTAGGGTTTGTGCCTCTAGTCAATGTTGTTCAATTCTCTGTCAGCTTCGCAACAAATTCAGCGGTGTAGTTATCAGATTACTCATTCATCCGGAATTCAGCGACGAACAGGGGAGATCCAAACTGATGTCAGAACGAGAGGAAATGAAAAATATCAAAATTTGACTAAGTGTTCAGATTTTGGGCGCCCCTGGTGAAGAAGGGCAACCAACTTTTTGAAGGGCCTAATTTAGCTGTTAGGGTTCAAGAATATGTTTGATCTTTTCAGTATCCTGCCAGCTTCGTGATGCCTGTCTTTGTCAGCACGTCCGATTGTTTAACATTCTGCAGATTCAGATAGAAGACGAAGGTACAGAATGAAGGTTTCAGACTCGAAGATGAAAATTAGTAAAAATGGCTAAGTCTGGAGGAAGTGGGCGCCCCTGGTGAAGAAGGGTGCCCAAGTTTTCAAGGGTCCCAACAAATGAATTTGCAGACGAGTGTCTAACGAGATCTCTTCACAATTGATCCAGCTTTCCAACGAGATATTCAGCACGTCAATCGGATGTCGCAGTCACTAGATCTGAAGCACCAAACAGAGGATCCGACAAAGGCTAAAAACCAAGGTTCAGAAGCAGCATAGAAAAAGTGTAAAAATGACTAAGTCTGGGTGAAATGGGCGCCCCCAGCCAAGATGGGCGCCCAAACTTTTGAAGGGTTAAAATTCACTTTTTGGCAAAATCTCTTCCAGAAGACCCTTCCTTATTCTTCGTCAGCTTCGCGATGAGCTCAACCGGCAGTCGATCCGACGCCTGGAACACCAGATTCGACGAAATCATCTGTAGAAGAGGAGTTAATGAAGAAATTGAAGATCAAAAAAATGGCTAACACTGTGAAAGTTCGGAGCCCCTCGAAGGAAAAGGCTCCCATGAATTCAGAGGTCAAGATCAAGTTTTTAGCCAAAGGCTCCTCCAGAACATCCTTCTCAGTTTCAGTCAGGCTCCGTCGTGAACCACTCAGCTCGCCTGTCGGGTTGGTCTGTCAACGAGAAATCAGTGGCGAAGTAGCATGTAAAAATGGAGAAAAGTTGAAAAAGTCAAATTTTTGACTAACACTGGTGAAAATAAGCGCCCCTCTTGGAGAAAGGCGCCCAAAGTTTCATGCCTTAGAGAATTTTTGGAGATTTTCAAAATTTCAATATTGCAAGAGAAGAAAGAGGCATCCAAGTTCAATGAAGCTGAGATTTAGGGTTTTGGAGATAAAAGCAAAAGAAAGCAAAGCAAAAACAAAACCCTAAGTCTATTTAACATCTTTCTTTTATGTTATTTTCATTATTTTTGCAGGTAGCCTTCAAGGGAGAAAGCTGGAGCAGCAAGTTTGAAGAAATTTTTCAAGACCAAGAACGAAGCTTGTCGGTTTTTCATCATATTTTCCGCACCGTTAACATAAACCCTTGCTTTTCAAGCTTTTATTCATGATCAAACTAGCGAGAAGATCGTGATTTCGATTTTCACTGGTCTACTGAACTCGTCTTCAAGAATTTTCAAGAAACTTTCATCGTTGCGCACGCTTTTAGTTGTACGTCGCTGAAATTTAGGGTTTCCCCCAATTTCTAATCATCCTGGGTCCTCTAAAATTTCTCAAGAAAACCCATATCACGCTTTTCAAGAAAATTTTAAACCTAGGGTTAATGCTTTTTCGAATGCCCATCATCGCTGTTTTTCAAATCTAATCAACTGGGTCCATTTCTAATTGTATTCTGAACAAAACCCAGGTGCCAGCTTTTTCGGTGAAAAATTGAAGAAATTAGGGTTTGCTGCTTTTTCAGTCTAAATTGAAGATTTTCAAAAATGGACAATCTGGGTTGTATTGCAACGAAATTCTAAGCAAAACCCATATCTCAGAAAAATTTCCAAAAAATTGTCCGTTTGAAGACGAAAAACCAGCATTCTAAAAATAGAAAGTTGCTCAAGACTTGTCTAAACATAGGCAAGTTTACAGTCATTCTTCAAAGTTTTCAATATGGAATACACTCCCCTCGAGTTTAAGACCGAATCAGCACTACGTCAAAACTTCATCATCTCAGCTGAAGAACGAGAGAAGGTGTGATATGAGAAAAGGGGAAGGTATCAAAAAAGAGTTGCAATACTCTTCTGATGGAAATCAAGCGAAGTGTCAAAAGCATAAAGTTGCAGAGCCGCCAAGTTATCAAATTTGTGAGTCATCTTTTGGGGCAGCGATGTTTTTTTTCAAGAACAAAACTCATAAAGCAACTGAAGAAGTGAAAGATCCTCTAGGTTTGATCACAAAAGGCGAAGAGATCTTGGAGAATCAGAATATTGCCTTAGTTGGCATAGATGCACCGAACCGGGACACAATCTCAAACTTCCTAGCGGATGTGATTGAGTGTTAAAGCAGCTTTCTTCTAGAAGCTTTCTTTCCCGCTTTCTTTCTATTCTTGGAATAATCCTTATCCATTCTTTGAGGATAGAAAGAAGATAAGATGTAATAGTTGGCGTTTTCCGCTTTTTCTGCTTTTTAGGGTTTTATTCTTTCTGATTTAGCATGTTTGCTTAATGAAAGGCTTATAGATTGTGAAAGCAGAGATTTTAGGTTCCCACCTTCATTGTCTATAAATAAGAGCCTTTGCTCATTTAGTTTCTTTAACGGTTATTGTGATAACAAACTGCTGAGTCTCTTTTAGCCAGTAAGTTGTTATTCAGTGTCAGTTCACTTTGTGTTGGAACGGTTATTGTGTTAGCAAATTGCGAGCCTGTATTGCAGCAAGTTGTTATTCAGTTTCAGTTCAATTGTGTTGTGATAAGCAAATTGTTGAGCCTCTTTAGCCAACAAGGAGTTAGTGTGATTGCTGTTTCTATTGTGTAAGAGCAAGATTGCAAGCCTCTTTAGCTGTAATTTCTTGTTCTAGGCATGTTAGAGGTGAGCTTTGTTCCAGTTTGAGTAATAAAATCATGAGCCTCCTTTGCCTTGATCCAAAATCTCAGATTTCCGTTATTTGTGTTATGCTTCTATGATCTCGATTTCAGCTTGCATTGAAGTGTGTAGATGTTTGTTGAGAAAGAGTTTATCGAAGTATTTTGTCAGAAAATCTACCTTGTTCATTTCTAGTTTCTCTTGCTCTGCTATTACTTGAGAAGTTAGAAACGTCTTTAGTTTAAGTTAGTCGTAGTTGAAGTTCTTAAATCAGAAAAATCAGCTGTAGCGTTTGTGTTTAATAAACCTTGTGCTCTAAGATCAAAAGATGGGGCAACTTAGTTTTAGTTTACTTTCTTGAATACCATCAGCAAGAGGGAGCTTCCCCTCCTAATTTGAAGAGCATTTTATCTGTGCATAGCTGTCCGTTTTCAAATCCGCATTCCAGAGGTGTGAATTTAAACACCAACAGTTTTCTGGCGTCCACCGTGGGGCACGAGGCATAAAACAACAAAGAAAGCTTAGGCTTTATGTCACGGGTAGGACTATCTGGCCACCTATTGCTTGATTCAGTAGAAGCAATGGGTGATAACAACAATAATGCTGGAAGGAACTTGAGACGTCCACCCCCATTACCTTGGGGTAACATCATTGGACCTTTGGCTTTGCGAGAACATCATGAATTGCCTAAGGGATCGAGGAAGCACTTTCCACGGTTTCACGGCGATGGGACTCAACATCTTGATGATCATCTTTCAGCCTTCTCAACGGCCTGCGCCATCTTGCACGTGGAACATGAAGACATCGCAGTGCGTCTCTTTGTGGAGACTCTTATTGAAAATGCTGCTGATTGGTTCAGTCACTTAGAGCCAGGTATTATCACAAGCTGGGCGACTATGATCGAGAAATTCTTAGCGAGATTCAAGCCTGCTGAAGACAGTCATCTGTTATTTTCCCAACTTGCAAATTCAAAGATGGAGTACAACGAGCCCATAAGGGAGTTTGTAGCAAGATTTAATCGTCTTGTTACGTGGATTTCTTCTACACTTAATCCATCACCGGAGATTCTGATGAGTTGCTTCATAAATGCTCTTCCATCAGAAATAGCTTTCTTCTTGAAGACGGCAAAAGAAACAGAATTGACGGATGCACAAAGACACGCCATTGAGCTAGAAGATAATATGATCATTTCTGGCATAATGAAGAAGGATTCAATCAGGCCTCTTGTTCAGAGTTCTGCAGATCCACTACTACAGAAGGTAGCCAATGAGGAGCTTGCACTACCACCACCACAATATCAACTTCAACAACAGTATCAACCTCAGCAACTGTATCAACCGAGGAGAAATGATTTTCAGCCTTACAATAGTTACAAGCCGCAGTTGCCAACACCTCCATCAAGACAAAAAGTTGAAGCTGCACCACAAGCAGTATTTTGCTCCTTTCATGATACTGACGAACATACCGGTTCTACATGTCCTGAGAACTTAAGAATGAATCAGATTATGGGATATGTTGATGCTGCACCTAGTTCCAGTTTCGTCCCAACATCAAGTTCGAATGTTGTCTCACCACAAATGGACAACTTCAATGGCGACTCCGCAGCGGGATGTTTTGAACCCATTATTGAAGAAAAAGAATACCTCTGCCACCGTTCTCTTGTAGAAAATCACGGAAGACACTCTTTTCCTACAGGTGCTTTGCACTTGCAAGTGCAGAAGGAAGAAGAGAGACTGCAAGCGCAAAAAGAAGAAGAGAGGAGGAGAGCTAGAGAACAAGAGAATGCTAAAGCAGTTGCTCTAGACCCATTTCCAACCAAGTTTGACATTGTAGATGCCTTCATGAAGAGAACGATGCAGATTTCACAGTTGGAATATCTTCGTGATCATCCTGAGCAGCTGGACAAAATAATACAACATGCAAAGAAAGAAGCTTCAATTCAGCCTACATTGTTCGAGTCATCTATTCTAGTGAAAGAAAAGCCCAAACCTTTCTTTATATCTTTGTATATAGGAGGGTTTAAATTGAGCAATTGTATCATTGATTCAGGAGCCTCAGACAACATAATGCCTCTGCAAGTAATGAAAGCATTGGGACTCTCGTGCACAAAAACTCAGAATGAGTGCTATTCACTTCAATCTGAGTCGGTACCATTGGTCGGACAAATGAAGAACACTCAAGTAAGGTTGGTGGCATGTCCGGAGAAAAGAATTGTGATGAATATCCTAGTGGCTAACATTCCACCCAGCTACGGGATGTTGTTGAGCCAGAGCTTCTGCAGAGATCTTGGTGGTGCAATGCAATTAGATTGGTCGTCTGCAACCATTCCTGTGGAGGAAGGTAAAATCAAGATAGAACCTAAACCCAAATCCCAGTTCATGGTGGTGAAAATCCCAAACCCCCCACCCCAAACCCTTCATCAAGCAGTAGGTCTCGGTAATTATGTGACGTTGTTAGAGACAGAAAGTGAAGACCAGAATGTTGCTAGTCCAGAAAAGAGACCGACAAAGGATGCAAATTTATGGACAATACAGTTTGATGAGGGTTGTTCTAATACAAAATCAAGAGCAGGGGAAGTGATCATCTCCCCTAAAGAACAATTGTACCCATTGTCATATGGCTTGCAATTGGAGTTTACTGAAGCTGAAAAAGAGGCGCTTTTGTTAGGCCTCAAAAATGCCAAAGACATAGGAATTGAACTCCTATGTGTTAAAGGGGATATGGAGCTGATCGATGAGCCAATCAAAGGATATTTCCACATCAGAAAGGATCATCTATGACATTATAGGAATCGGGTGTGGAATGCGATCGATTGGTTTGAAGAGTTCGACGATAGAGACATCCTAGAGTTCAATGGTAGAAACACCCCAAAGATTGACAACGGAGAGATCCCGAAGATGAATGACAACAAAGTTGGTGACTCAGTGGTACCTGCCTCCTTCCTTGCGCCATATTCTGACTTTTGTCAAGGTGCGTCTGCTTGGATATATGAAGCTATGAGAATCTTCATCCCTGAAGATTTGTCTCCTGCGATACCCAAGAGAAGAGAAGTAAAGCCTTTCCGGCAGAAACGACATCCTTCAGAGGTGGAGTAAATTTTCTGTGAATATTTTCCTTTATGTTTTCGTGATGTGTTTCCCCTTTTCGTGATGTTTTCGTTATGTTGTATTTCCCCTTTCCGTAACAGTCTTGTTGTGTTTTAGGTGATTAGGAGTCTTGTTTTAGGTGATTTGTAGGGAAGTCCAACTATTAGGTGATTTCTAGGAAGTCCGGTTATAGGTGATTAGAGAAAGTCTTGCAAACTAGGTGATTAGGAAATAATGCTGACTCCGATACCCAATGGACAAGGCACTGGTCTATGCTTAAAATTCAAGAGATTCTATGGTTCTCCTATGCCATAAGTATCCGCCATGGTCCCCAAACAGAGCCAATGTTGTACCCCAAAATTAAAATTTTTGTTACACTTAGACATTTTGAAGAAATGACTAAAAGTCTTGTTAAATCAGTCAAAAAGGTCAAAATTTGGGTGTGCATGTCTTGCATGAGGGGTCAAAACACAAAATTTTCAATTTTTGGCGATCTGGGTCTGCTAAGAGCAGCTTAACCTACAAAACCCAGATCTCAGTTTTTCATCCCTAAATTTTAGGAAAACTGCTATTTTTAGAAATTTTTCTCGAAATAGTAACGTTTTATGGGTTTTTATGGGTTTCTTTCGAAATGGATACTGGCAAAATTTTCTAAAAATAGAAAATTTCTAAAAATAGAAAGTTGGTCCGACAGGGTCCGAACTGATTTTGATTGGCTCAAAATACGTCCCTATCAGGCTGGTGCAGTCAGAATCTCAAAATAGTCAATTTTTCCCTTGTGGGTCTATTCTACTTTTTTCATAAGCGTATCTAGAGCTCCGAGGTCATCAATGGAGGTCATCCGACTGCCAAGCGTCAATTTCAGCATTTAAGCTTTCGACAGAAGATGAAATGATGAACATGCACGAAGAACGAGAAAGAAAATTGGAAATTCATGAAAATTTTCTAACACTGCTGAGTTTGGGCGCCCCTATTGAAGAAAGGCGCCCATCTTTTTATGGCATCAAATGTCAGAATTAGGGTTTGCACCTCTAGTCAATGTTGTTCAATTCTCTGTCAGCTTCGCAACGAATTCAGCGGTGTAGTTATCAGATTACTCATTCATCCGGAATTCAGCGACGAACAGGGGAGATCCAAACTGATGTCAGAATGAGAGGAAATGAAAAATATCAAAATTTGACTAAGTGTTCAGATTTTGGGCGCCCCTGGTGAAGAAGGGCGCCCAGCTTTTTGAAGGGCCTAATTCAGCTGTTAGGGTTCAAGAATATGTTTGATCTTTTCAGTATCCTGCCAGCTTCGCGATGCCTATCTTTGTCAGCACGTCCGACTGTTTAACATTTTGCAGATTCAGATCGAAGACGAAGGTACAGAATGAAGGTTTCAAACTCGAAGATGAAAATTAGTAAAAATGGCTAAGTCTGGAGGAAGTGGGCGCCCCTGGTGAAGAAGGGCGCCCAAGTTTTCAAGGGTCCCAACAAATGAATTTGCAGACGAGTGTCTAACGAGATCTCTTCACAATTGATCCAGCTTTCCAACGAGATATTCAACACGTCAATCGGATGTCGCAGTCACTAGATCTGAAGCACCAAACAGAGGATCCGACAAAGGATAAAAACCAAGGTTCAGAAGCAGCATAGAAAAAGTGTAAAAATGACTAAGTTTGGGTGAAATGGGCGCCCCCAGCCAAGATGGGCGCCCAAACTTTTGAAGGGTTAAAATTCACTTTTTGGCAAAATCTCTTCTAGAAGACCCTTCCTTATTCTTCGTCAGCTTCGCGATGAGCTCAACCGGCAGTCGATCCGACGCCTGGAACACCAGATTCGACGAAATCATCTGTAGAAGAGGAGTTAATGAAGAAATTGAAGATCAGAAAAATGGTTAACACTGTGAAAGTTCGGAGCCCCTCGAAGGAAAAGGCTCCCATGAATTCAGAGGTCAAGATCAAGTTTTTAGCCAAAGGCTCCTCCAGAACATCCTTCTCAGTTTCAGTCAGCTCCGTCGTGAACCACTCAGCTCGCCTGTCGGGTTGGTCTGTCAACGAGAAATCAGTGGCGAAGTAGCATGTAAAAATGGAGAAAAGTTGAAAAAGTCAAAATTTTGACTAACACTGGTGAAAATAAGCGCCCCTCTTGGAGAAAGGCGCCCAAAGTTTCATGCCTTAGAAAATTTTCATAGATTTTCGAAATTTTCAAGATTGCAAGAGAAGAAAGAGGCGTCCAAGTTCAATGAAGCTGAGATTTAGGGTTTTGGAGATAAAAGCAAAAGAAAGCAAAGCAAAAACAAAACCCTAAGTCTATTTAACATCTTTCTTTTATGTTATTTTCATTATTTTTGCAGGTAGCCTTCAAGGGAGAAAGTTGGAGCAGCAAGTTTGAAGAAATTTTTCAAGATTCAAGAACGTAGCTTGCTGGTTTTTCATCATATTTTTCAGACCAGCAACATAAACCCTTGCTTTTTCAAGCTTTTTATCCAGAAGATCAAACTTTTGAAGGAGAAGATCAAAGATTTCATTTTTAGTCTGGTTTGCTCAACTCGTTCTTCTGAAGAATTTTTCAAGAAACTTTCATCAACTTGCAGCAGCTACTTTTAGTTGCATGTCAGTGAAATCTCTGTGGTTTCCAATTTCTAATCATCCGTCCTTCTAAATCTTCTGAGAAAAACCCATATCACAGTTTTTTTCAAGAAAATTTTAAAACCTAGGGTTGGCTGCTTTTTCGATCAGCCATCAGTTTTCAAATCTAATCAACTGGGTCCATTTCTAATTGTATTCTGAACAAAACCCAGGTGCCAGCTTTTTCGTGAAAAATTGAAGAAATTAGGGTTTGCTGCTTTTTCAGTCTAAATTCAAGATTTTCAAAAATGGAGGATCTGGGTTGTATTGCAACGAAATTCTAAGCAAAACCCATATCTCAGAAAAATTTCCAAAATTGTCTGTTTGAAGACGAAAAACCAGCATTCTAAAAATAGAAAGTTGCTCAAGACTTGTCTAAACATAGGCGAGTTTACAGTCATTCTTCAAGGTTTTCAATATGGAATACACTCCCCTCGAGTTTAAGACCGAATCAGCACTATGTTAAAACTTCATCATCTCAGCTGAAGAACGAGAGAAGGTGTGATATGAGAAAAGGGAAAGGTATCAAAAAAGAGTTGCAATACTCTTCTGATGGAAATCAAGTGAAGTGTCAAAAGCATAAAGTTGCAGAGCCGCCAAGTTATCAAATTTGTGAGTCATCTTTTGGGGCAGCGATGTTTTTTTTTCAAGAACAAAACTCATAAAGCAACTGAAGAAGTGAAAGATCCTCTAGGTTTGATCACAAAAGGCGAAGAGATCTTGGAGAATCAGAATATTGCCTTAGTTGGCATAGATGCACCGAACCGAGACACAATCTCAAACTTCCTAGCGGATGTGATCGAGTTTTAAAGCGGCTTTCTTCTAGAAGCTTTCTTTCCTGCTTTCTTTCTATTCTTGGAATAATCCTTATCCATTCTTTGAGGATAGAAAGAAGATAAGATGTAATAGTTGGCGTTTTCCGCTTTTTCTGCTTTTTAGGGTTTTATCTTTCTAGATTTAGTAATAAAGCTTGCTTGCCGAGCAAGCCCTAGATTGTGAAAGCAAGGAGATTTTAGGGTTCCCTACTCCTCTGCTTGTCTATAAATAAGAGCCTTTGCTCATTAGTTTCTTTAACGGTTATTGCGATAACAAACTGCTGAGTCTCTTTTAGCCAGTAAGTTGTTATTCAGTGTCAGTTCACTTTGTGTTGGAACGGTTATTGTGTTAGCAAATTGCGAGCCTGTATTGCAGCAAGTTGTTATTCAGTTTTAGTTCAATTGTGTTGTGATAAGCAAATTGTTGAGCCTCTTTAGCCAACAAGGAGTTAGTGTGATTGCTGTTTCTATTGTGTAAGAGCAAGATTGCAAGCCTCTTTAGCTGCAATTTCTTGTTCTAGGCATGTTAGAGGTGAGCTTTGTTCTAGAAGTTTGAGTAATAAAATCATGAGCCTCCTTTGCCTTGATCCAAAATCTCAGATTTCCGTTATTTGTGTTATGCTTCTATGATCTCGATTTCAGCTTGCATTGAAGTGTGTAGATGTTTGTTGAGAAAGAGTTTATCGAAGTATTTTGTCAGAAAATCTACCTTGTTCATTTCTAGTTTCTCTTGCTCTGCTTATTACTTGAGAAGTTAGAAACGTCTTTAGTTTAAGTTAGTCGTAGTTGAAGTTCTTAAATCAGAAAATCTCAGCTGTGGTGTTTGTGTTTTATAAACCTTGTGCTCTAGCTGATCAAAAAGATAGGCAACTTAGTTTTAGTTTACTTTCTTGAATACCATCAGCAAGAGGGAGCTTCCCCTCCTAATTTGAAGAGCAGTTTGTCTGTGCATAGCTGTCCGTTTTCAAATCCGCATTCCAGAGGTGCGAATTTAAACGCCAACAAGAATCATTTGTGTATTTTCTGTTTGATACTAAAAACACACTAGTATCTACAAACACATTGTTTAGGATCACCCTCCTAGGTTTCACAGAGCCTAAAGTGAATAAGTGAAGACCTAAAAGCCTTTACTTATGTGTTGGCCAATCCTTTCCCTTACTGATGATTGTTCTTGGAAAGTTCATAGGTTCATGGTAAGAATAAGTTTGGTTCTTAAAAAAATAACCAACAAAAATGGTGATTGTACTGGGGACTTATTTGAAGAAGTATCTATGGTAGATCATCTTTCCTTGATAGAGTCTGGGAGGTTCTAAATTAAAAGATCTCACTAAAAGTGAGTGGCAACTCTGAAGAACTCTGTACCAGTGGAAATTTTGGTCCTCTACAAAGGAGGTGGTGACTCTATGCAAAGAACTTGAGAAAGTGTGATACCTGCTAATATATCCAAGTATTTTCCCCTATTTTGATTTATTAAGAAGAAATAGATCTTTAGGGATGCAATTTTTAAGAGATATAAAATAAATTCTATGTTCCCAATTAAGTGAGTTGAAGCACTAAGAAAAGGAATAGTGGAGATTTTTCTACATACTTCTGAATTGGAATTTGTAATATCTAAAATGAGAAGCACGTCTATTTTGAAAATTTTCCCATTAGGAAGATCTTAGATATAGGAGTATTTGAGTTATGCATTGAAATATTTTAAGGTCATGATAAAATAAAGAAATATGGAAATGATTGACTATAGAGTTGATGTTTGAAGTTAGTAAAAGGGTGTAAGGAAATGTATCATTCATTTATACATCCTTGTAGGGTGCATAATATAAACATGAAGAGTAGGCAACCCCTGGCATGTCATCAAAAGAGTTTCTTTATGGAAAGATATGGACCATTGAATTTTAATTGTATCCAAGGTTTTTGAAACTCTATTCCTAAAGAAGTTAGGGAGAATTTTCCAAAGTTCAAAGGGGAAAAATTAGAATCAACATCTCAACATCTCCAAGAATTTTCTGATTTGATGGGATATTATGAGATAAGCCAAGAAGATGTTGTTATGAAGTTTTTTGTTCAAACTCTAAAGAAAGATTCTAGAGATTGGTATTCATACTTTCCAGTATGTTTTATTGCTTCATGGAATGAATTTAAGGTAGTATTCATGGAACTGTTTGGAGAGAGATTTAGTCCACATTCAGTAAGACAAAAATTTAATAACATCCAAAGGGAAGAAGATGAGTTGGTCCCAACTTTCAATCTCAAATTTTCAAAAACTTTAGGTGAAATTTTTGAAAGCATGAGACCAAATGATGTAGTTTGTTTGATTGTATACTTTGATGCATTTGATGAAGAAATGAGTTATTTTCTAAGAGATAAAGAGTTCATAACATAACATCAGGCATATCAAATTGCCATGGATATTGAGAACAATATAAAATATTCAATGATGAAAGGATACATGGCTGCATGTGTTGGTTGTCCTAGCAAACCTCATGCAAATTAAATTCATAAATTGGACAATAGGAATTATTTCCAAGGGGAAAATATTTCTGCTATTCAAATTTGTCCACCACTACAACACACATATCATAGTGAACTCCAAGTTGAACATCAACAAAATTTGAGCAAAGTGGATTAGATATCTTTTGTTCAAGAATTATCTAACATGAAGAGGCACATGGGAGAATCACCCTATGATTTTTTCTCAAGATTTTTGGATGCCTTGTTGGAGATCCTCAAAAATTTCAAACCTAAGGATTCAACATGCATTGATTTATTTTGTGAAATCTTTGAGCCAAGGTTGAGTACATTGTCAAAAGAATTGAAACCTCATAGATTTGATCAAGTACTTTATTGGATAAAGAGTGTAGGAGTTAAGTGTGACCATGTGCAAGATTTGTATACTAATGGTGAAAATAAAGATACACTTGTAAGTGTTGCTGATTTCTCATCATAGATCAATGATCTAGATATTGAAGATAAGAGTTTAGACATTCAATCTGAAGAATACGAACATAGTTTATATAGTGCTGAGTTATCTTGTGATGAAAATCATGATGAAAGTGAACCTGATTATTCCTCTAAAGGTTATGAATGCTCTTATGAGGATGAGCTAGAGGCATTTTATTCGCTTGAGGGATGTAGTGATGTCAATAATGATGAAGTTACTTATTCACAAGTAAATGAACAAGTTTCACATGATGAATACTTGGAATATAGCTTGATTTTTCTATCACTAGAGCCTACTGACTCAATGGATGATGATCACTTTGAAGATAAGAACTTGTGTGTTCAATATCTTGATCCAAAGCATAGTGTTAGAAATGAGGAAGATCTTGATAATGCTAACTATGATGATGATGATGATGTGCACATTGATGAAGGAAGGGATTCATTATTGAATGATCAGGTTATGCAATATGAAAAACATATGGATCTTGAATCAACATTATTTCCAATTGATAATATCGAATAGCTTGCTGATTTATTTGACAATAAATTTCAAAATGTGTTGCAACACATTTTTGTCTATGTAGAGTAGTTAGATGACTCAAATAATGGTGGATCTCATTATAGTAAATGTGAAATTGAGTTCTTTTTTGATGTTCCTTATCTTCACAATATGATTATGGATAGGTTTTTATTAAATGAGGAAAGAATTTATGTAATGGAAAACAAAGATGTTTGTTCAAGTGCCAATGAAAAAAATTCAAATGACAATGAATCTTTGGCAAATAGACCAAATTTTCCATCAACTAATAGTGTACATGAAGTTACTAGTGCACATGAAAGTGTTTTTGTTGATCTTGTCAATCCTAAAAGCAATGGAATTCAAAATGATTTAGATATTCACATTGACATTGTGGAGAGTAATATTGAACATGTGAAAAATCAATGTGAATTTTTTGGCTTAGGGATAAATTCTAAACTATTTGAAACATTCCATATGGGATTGCATAGTGACATAAAGAATCAATTTGACATCATGTGTGAACTTGAGATGGAAAATAGTATTTATGCATTGGAGCTAAATGTTTTTTTGTGAGTGCCCTGATCTAAATAAAAATAAGATGAGTGGCAATGATGCAGCCTATGTCATTTTGTTTCCACTTGATAGTAAAGTTAAAGGTAGCTTGCTACTCATGTTTATAGGAATTCAATCACTCAAGTTGCTGTGGTATTACACAGGCAAGTGTGGACTGATGGGAAATAGTTCTTTTAACAAATTTGTGTTTGATAGAGGTAAAAATGGGTTTTTATTTTTGGTGGCCTGAGGCCATCAACTATGGTTTGAAAATTCAAAAGGGACTTTGTTTCCTAATGGATAAGTCACCTGTTCTGCTTCACCCATGATTCTGGGATCTCACCATGCCTACAAAAGGCATGTGTCCCTAACAGAAGCCATTGATGGAATCCTTCAAAAAATTCTTGGTTCCATTCTATAATTGTGCAAAATTTGGCTCAGACCCTTGTGTCTGGCTGTGGGTTATATTTCTCAAAACATGTTTAGGGTCTTGTGAATTAAAACCCTCTAGAATTGGCCTACAAAGCTCTAAAAAATCCTTGGTCATTCTATTGTTGCACTGACCTTTTCTCCTAGTACCCAGTCACTTAAGTTGTCACTTATGCCATTGAGGTCGTTGTTTTTACCGACCCCCTGATATTAGGTCTATCGGTCACCTTAGTCCTTCTCAGTATTAATTTCTTATGATCGAAGGCTTGATTTTAATGACTTAAATCCTTAGCTTTCATCCTCTGAGGGTCAAGTTCACATTTTCCTAGTGACAACCCCTTTTCTATGACTAAATTTTGTGACATGTGCAGAAATGGAACTTCATGTTGATTGTCCGATCATGGGGAATTAATCCCAGTCGTTCCCTATAAGCCCACACTAGATTGTTTCTTCTTATTTTATTCACATGGGCTAGCGGGCTTCAACCACATGTCATGTATGTTGGTGGGCCCAGTTTCCTTGGTGAAAATACATGGCGCCTTTCAAAAAGGATCAACGACTATAGGGTTAAAGATGTGGGCACATCTCTACCACTCCCCACACACCTGTCTTGATTTATTTCATGTTATTTTAAAGACACGGGCTAGCGGGCGATGGCCACATGGTACTACTAGATGGTGAGACTAGAGTCTCCATAGGGCCAATGGACGTAGTCCAAAGGAGGATCAATGGTGGACGTCATGACATGTGTTCTCATCTGAGTCATTCCCTGTGTGCCTTTTCATAAACAATAGTAAGGAAAGATGGTCATATGGGTTAGTGGGAGGGTGACACTTGTCATTCTTGTCGGACCTGCCAGATCTTGAGGATGATGATTTGCTTTGTGAGAAATGAAACCAATGGTCAATGGCAGGTGACATGGGAAAGCCTTGACCACTCCTTGCCATCCTGTGAGTGTTCCTCCTGTATGCCATATTTTCCAATGGGAACGCAGGAAAGTGCCACATAGACTACTTCTAAAGAACTTAGAAAGTTTCTAGTAAAGGTAGATGCAGTTGGAGATATTGGCCAAGACCATTCCAGGATAAAAACAACGCTAAATTAGAACTGATTCTTGAGCATGCATGTGAAATTGGTAAACATTTTTATGGCTGTCAAATCTATCAGAAGCTAGTACATATGGGCAGGTGAAATTAAAGTAAGGCAAGGTATGGGCTGATATTCTAAAGATAAATCATGATCATTCCCCTCTTTCTTGCTATGATGAATTACAAGTGAATTAATTCCTACGTGCAAGTGGGTAAATGTGACATGACAGGTTTGGTTAAGAAATTAAGCATATAGTTAATATACAAGTTAAGTTAATGCTTATCTCACTCGAGTTTCTTGATTAGGAACAAGTATCAAATGCATGCATTTAAGTTTGTCATCATTAATAATCTGGATTATCTAACCATTGATTGGATTCAAAGTATGATTGATGGTTGAGATTTAAAATCTGGTTAATTGATTACCAATGCTCTCGCACAATCTTTCCTGAGAATTAATGCAGGTGCACACTAGTTACTCTATTTAATGAAGATCACTTGCTTCATTATTTTCACCATCTAAACTATGAGAATTAGGAGTTTGGAAGTAGGTGTGATTCTGAGTTTTTTTATTTTTGAATAGGGTGGTAACTTTTCTTTGAGAAAATTTGGTAAGTGGCTAAGTAAGGAAATGGGAAAAGTGAGTGTGAACATCAGCCCGGTCCACAGGACTAAGAGACTTAAACCTCTTGAATCTTAGGAAATCTCCCCAAGGTGAACAAGATATGCCAAAAAAACCTATAACACCAAAGAAGAAAGCAAGAGCTACAAAAAATTCAGCACGAGGTGCTCTCAAACATACCTATCATCTAAGAGGCTGAATTGTCTCTTAGGAATTACCCAAAGGTAAGGAGAAGAAGATTGAGAGTCTAGAAAGGGAAGTTGCAAGAAGAAATAGGTATCACTAAGCATACATGGGATGTCATCATTCTCCCATTGAAGTCTTGAATGATTCCTCTGATAGTGGAGACGAGACTAACTTTGGTTACCATTAATATCTCATGGCTATGAAGGATTGGGTTGATTCTGAGGATGAGGTAGTAATGGCTACTCCGCTGACAATAAGGACACCAAGTGGGCACACCTAATTTGCTGGTGAGAAGGAAAAGTAGCATCCTTTTTTATTTTCCTAAATAGATGCTTGGGTTTTTGGGTCCTTTGTGATAATTTACTTTCTTTAGTTAGTGTGTTATGATATGGGTCTTTGTTTATTTATGCCTTTGGTGTTGATGGAGACGTTTCTCAGGTTGGGATGAATTTACATGCTTTTGGTGCTATGACAGTGACACTTTTTGAAGAATGGTGGGGTTGCTCTGGTTAACGGTTTTTTGAGCTCTTCTTTTGTTCTCCCTTGACTTACAAATGATTTTTTTGCGACTGATTGGGGAATATTCTCAATTTCTATTGAAATTCATTTTGGAATGAAAGTGAAATGTGAAATGTATGTGTAATTCAGCCTGGTGCTTGTTGCTCCCTTACATTATAAAAGGGGTTTCAAGGTTGGTTACACAAGAGGTTAGTAGGTAGTTCATTTTGAAAAGGGATATACACAGAAGGAAAATAGATACTAATTTTTTCTATTAATATGCTCTAGGAAAAGATCGGCCAATATATATATGTGGTTTTGATAACAATACAGATAGCAGAAATGGTACTAAATTTTTGTACATTTCTCTCCTATGTACAAATTATACAAACTATGAATAATATAATTAATGGTTATCTTATTTGTCTCTGTTGAATCCCAATATATGTGATGTTTAATTCTTGCTTATTCATTCAATGAATGTATATAAATGCTTGAATGTAACAATGGGTTTGATATAAATCTTGTGTGAGGATGCTAGTAAGAAGTTAATTATGGAAATGACTGGTGGGGGTATTGTAATGTAGTATTTTCAAGGTTGTGGGTATTTTATTTAATACAAGATTGTTATCTAGTCATATAGGTTTATGGTTTGACTTTGTTTCCCAGAATATAACACTGGTCTGGCAAAGTATTCAAGCTCCAATTATGGTGACCAACTTGACTGTTGATCACAAAATATAATTAAATCACTTATGGAATTGTCTCTGGG
The DNA here is from genome assembly GCA_007258455.2 of Sequoia sempervirens. Taxonomy (NCBI): domain Eukaryota; kingdom Viridiplantae; phylum Streptophyta; class Pinopsida; order Cupressales; family Cupressaceae; genus Sequoia; species Sequoia sempervirens. The sequence continues at coordinate 108,187 of VDFB02255578.1, forward strand.
TGTGTGGGAATGTTAAATGAATTATATCTTCTCTTGTTTAAGTTGGTCACTACCCTGAAGATTATCCAAATCTTCAGTCTATGGTGCATCTAAAACATTTAAGGAGAATCATCTATTTATTTTCTATTTGATACTAAATACACACCAATATCTACAAACAAATTGTTTAGGATCACCCTCCTAGGTTTCACAAAGCCGAAAGTGAAGAAGTGAAGACCTAAGAGCCTTTACTTATGTGTTGGCCAATCCTTTCCCTTACTGATAATTGTTCTTGGCAAGTTCATAGGTTTGTGGTAAGAATAAGTTTGGTTCTTAAAAAAATAACCAACATAACATTATTTACACAATTTTGCATTTACAATGTCTATGAGTGTCAAGCATATGAAGTTTTGCTTACCTCATAGAGATCAAAGACCATTTTTGTGTGGTACCTTATTAAAGTTATCAGGACATATAACTTTGGTATGGTTGAGTGGGAAGCCCATTATGAGGCATGAATTTCCCCATAGTCACTCTCATGTGTGTGAGCACATAGCGGTCGTATGTGTCTCACCTTTTAGGACTTCTCACCTAGCATATAGCCAAGAGTTTCGGCGCCTCAGAGTGATTATTCATTTTTGGAAAAATAGCCTAGATTTGATCCACATCATGTTGGACAAACGGTTGAAGCTTTATCCACCTTTTTACTTCTCTTCCTTCTAGTTATTGCCATTGTATGATCATGAACCTTGTTTTGATGCAAATCATTCACCTTGTGTGTGTCCTCTTGTGTTTATAGTGGTTTGACTTAGGATCTTGGATCCTGGGGGCTTGCGCAACCTCCTTTGATCTTTGTCATCCTTTTTCATCCACATTGGTATGATTGGACCCTTCTTGAATGTCTACTTTAGTGTGAGTTTGAAGCAAGTTCATCATCTCACTAAAGTGAGGACTAATTGTGGACATGGAAAAAGTATCCCTTTTTGCTTGCTTGATATGGGATTAATTGATGACAAATTGGACTTAATGATGCCTTGATTTAGTGTTGTGAGGTGTTTTACAAATCCACGTTAGGTATTGGACCCTTGCAAACTAAATAAAATGCATCTAATGATGTCTTGTAAAGGTTTTGTAAAGTGTTGTAAAAGACTTTCACACTTTTCTAGACTAATGGACCTATTTTCCCCTTAATTCAATATTTTAAAATGTATTTAATTGCATTCTCAAATTAATCTAGAAAGCTTGTAAATTAAACCTAATTCTAATCTAGTGTTGTAATGTGTTCTACACATTCACATTGGATGTTGTGCCTTTCTAAGCTATGTGGACCTCATTTTAATGATGTAAAGTGTATTTAATCACACTTTCACATTGAAATTTGTGTCCCTAACCCTAATTACCCTTTACATAATCATTAATAGGCCCCTATGGCCCCATATTGTGCATCCTGAGGCTTATTTTGATCAAAGACATGATAAAATCATCATATAAACCTATTTTTTTCATTCTCTGACAATCCAGTTGGAAAAATAACCCTTGTGGGACCAAGTCACCCATCTGGGTGAATTAGTCCCATCTAGGTGGGACTAAGTTACCCAGCTTGGCGACTTAGTCCCATTTGGACTATTTTCGAGGTTCAGGTGGGAAAATTTGGATTTTAAGATTATTTTTCCTTCATGTTGGTCTTGGGGATCAAATTCATGGGAAAATTAGGTGGATTTCCTATAAATACAAGCTTCTAAACCCTAATTCATAACTAATTCATTATTCGTTCATCATTCATCATGTTCTCAAGTCAAGCAAGCTAGGGTTTTAGTATTCTAAGCCATCAAGATAGCTTTCAAGGACATTCAAGGGAAAATTCTTCATTCATTATTGCAGAAATTCAAGATCTATCCTCATGGAAAGTTTCTAACTCCATTATTTCATGCTTCATTGCATTATTTCTTCAATTTGGTTTAATTTCCTAAAAAGGGGTTTGACCAAGGAAAACCCCATGCCCTAACAATCACCATTTTTCTCTCTTTCCTTGTGTGTTTGCAAATTTAGGTACTTTGAGGGTTTGGAAATAATTGAAGGATAGATTGAATTTTTTTTTAATACATCTCCTTGTTGGCTAGGTCAATATATCAACAAAAAGTCCTTTATAGTGTCAAAAATCAAAGTTTTAGAACTGGACATCTATAGGAAAACAAAGTGCAAACCGAGGGCTTTCATTTCCACTTTCAGATTTTTAGAAAAGCCAAAGTGAACTAAGTCACCAATAGTGGCGACTTAGTCCCACTCTACATGTTTTTCATAGTTTTATGTAGATTTGGATACCCATTTAGCTGAAATGGGCTTTGGTGCAGTTTTCTAGATTTGGGACTAGGTTGCCCAGAATGGTGTAATTGTCCTAGTAGGCCAAAATTTCAAGATCAACAGTGTTTCCAATCTCCATTCTAGTCTACAACACATTTCCAGGTGCACATGATTTTTTTTTTCTTTTATGTTCTTCTTTGATTGAATTTTTATTCATCATTCTAGGTGTTTTTGCATACATCATTGTGTTTTCAAACAAGGTGCATTTCTCTAGTTTCCATTTAATAATCAACATCTTTTACCAATTTTTTGCATTTAGATCACTTAATTTAGGCATATTTTTGTCCATGTTTACATTATTTTTGAGTGAGGACATTGCCCATTGTGGCCCATCTCTCTCCTTTTGAGTGAAAAACCCTAGAAGTGCAAGAGAACCTTGGGTGCCAAAATCTTTTTCCATAGATGGAAAGAGCATGGAAATAAAGTCATGTGGGAGAATCCCACACAAATGCATATGAAAGAAAACAAGAAAAGAAGAAAGACACAAGGAAATAATGGAGAAAGAAAGAGGTAGCAGTAGATATGAATCTTGTTGAGGATAAAAAGGAAAAAGAAAATGAAATTGCAAGCATAAGAAAAGAAGTTGTAGCAGTAAAAACAAAGGTATTATCTCCTTTTGAATTTTGCAAAGAAATCATTAATGTCAACTGATTTGTATGTAGAAGAGGTAAAGGAAAGTGAAGGAGCAACAAAAAATAAAGAAGATGACTTGTTACTACAAATTACAGTAGTTGAAAGGGAGTGGATAGCATTGACAACAAGTGAAGCAATAGTTTTAGTTGAAAAAGAGGTAAAGTTTCAATTTTCATAATTATTTGATGATAAAAATGAATTTGATTCATATGAAAATGACATGGTTAATATGAATGGAGATGGGACTACTGAAATTGATGATGTACTAATAGGGAAAGAGGAGAAAATAAGAGTATTTGATGATTTTGTGAAATCTAGTGATGTTGATGTCAAAGTTGATTTGTATTGTGATGAAATGGTGAAAGAAAGTGAAATGGGAAAATTGGTTAGGGGCAGCAATAACAAGTTAAAAACTGGAAAACAATAAGGTATGATAAATTTTATTGACATGGAAGAATGGGAGAATGAAGGAAGACAAGGTAAGAAAGAAATGCAAATGTAATTCTTTGATTTCTATGAATTTGTTAATGCTAATTTGTATGCAAATGTTCATAATGAAAAAGTAGGGTGGAAAGAAGAATCTTGGTATACTGAAAATAATTTCATGAGGGGAAGAAAGAGAGGAGGATGAAGGAAGGAGGAGATAGGAAGTTTTAGATTAGGGTGAATAAAAAGAAATAGGTAGATAAACAGGAAAGATGGTTGAAGAACAAGCACTGGATTTTTAAATGTTCATGAGCTCCAACTCATGGAACATTTCTTCTTACCCCAGGTGTTTGATGCAGGAGCATCTAGGGGTACCAAGAAATCTTGCACACCCAAAAATATATTTTTTTTATTTTCCTAAATTTGGTGTGACATTGGTCTTGTAGGCACTATTTATTTCTTGATTTTCTTTTCTTCAACAATCTTGAAAGGGGCCCTTTTCCATACACTTGTTTTTGGCATGAATTTCAATTGTAAAATCATTTAATTTGGTTAAAAAAATAGATTATACTTGGGAAACAAAGTCCCATAGCCAGGTTGGGAGATATTAAATATATTATTCATTTGTAACTCCCAAAAACTTGAAATTGTTGGCCATTGGTGTCAAAATCTTCTTGGTGCAAGTGCTTGAGGTAGTGGAATGATGATGGAGGAAATTTTTAGAAAAGACATTAAAAATATTGTAGGAAAGGAATAACAGTAGGAAAAGAAGAGAAAACCCACACCAAGAAAGGAGTCATGGGCATTCAGAAGGTTTGACTGGGAGAGGAGATGGTCATAAGTTGTAACTAAGAGGACCAATCTCAGAAAAAAGGGCATAACTTTCTCATACTGTAACAAAATTAAGAAATTCAAAATGATCTAGAAAATTGGGAAAGAAATGCACAAAACCAAGAAACTATTTTAGAACATTCAGAGGAATGAAAGAGCAGTGGTAAGAAGAAAGTGATCAGTTTGTGGAGTTGTAGTGATTCTTTCATGTATAATTGATTTGAGTTTAACCTATGGATTTCCAATAGCATATGTTGTTGTTGTGGCTACACATTGTATGTAAAAATCAGATTATTCAATTTGAATGAAGAAGATTTGGTTATATTTTCCATTAAAAAATTGTTGCAAATGTTTTCAATTTTTGAAGGTTGTTGTTGGTGTTACGGCCGCTTGGATGGATTGTTTTACAAAACCCCTCATCCATGTATTGCATTAGATCATTATGGTGACTTTATCACATTATTAGTGAAGCGATTTTCTTTTGCATTATTGGGTAAATTTCAACCAAAAAAATTGTGTATTAACATGCAATGCAACATGTAAATATCACATATTAATATTAAAAAACATAAATTTTATCCATTAATATTTTGAGAAAAAGCATGGTTCATTACAACCATCATTGATCCTTCAGCTCTAGTAGCAACAAATCTAGAGATATAAAAGGATGAGGACATTTAAAATGGTTGATATTTCCATAGGTGTGACACCTTAACAAGTGCTACAACAAATATAGAAAGAGCTAAGGTATCTTGCTTCATAAAGCAATGTGATGGACTCTAACAAAACCAAAAAAAATCTAGCAAATCTCTTCTCACTATTCCTCTAAAACTTTATCTCCACTTATATCATTAATATTGAAAATAACACACATTGAAATTATTTTTTAAACTTTAAATTGTTGACCTATTAATATATTTTAAAATATATCAATAATAAAAATACCACCATATAACTTACATTAACATACTTCACATTCAGCCGGTATTGGCATGGTGTGATGGTTTATAGGTGGCATTGTTGTTCTTGCCACCAAGGTTCAAACCCCGTTTGGGTGTTATTGTTGAATGGTTGTATCCGGTTCATAGCTCCGGTCAAAAGCGTTTACCCCTTGAATAAAAAAAAAAAAACATACTTCACATTCATAAAATTAAAAAAAAAATATATATATTTAATTATCTTATTATACAATAAATAATAATTTCCATCTTTTACTAGATTACATTCTAAACAATTAAAATTACTACTATAACTATCAAATCTAACACACTTATCAATAATCACATCAATTGCAAAGAACACCTAATTTTCTAGCCATTAGTCATACACAATAGAAAGAATATACTTTCTTTAAAATTTAAAGAATATGACTTCATAGATACTAGTTAACCCCATTCTTTTTATGTATTTAAACCTTCCATATAGTTTATGATATAGTTTTTATATCAAATTGGTATAAAATAAAATATTGAAAATTATATTTTAGATAGAATATACTTTCATTAAAATCGTAATAATGTACCATCATAATTATTATCAACTTTCTCCTCCTACTGATATCATTAATATTTTAAAAATATTTTATTATATAAATCTAATATAAAAAAAAATCTTGTAAATTAAATTGGTGAAAAAGATATTTAAATATTTTATTCTATTAAAATTATAAGTGTACATTTGTGCTTCATATATCACATGTATTTCAATACATAATTATTTGAAACATTGATTTTCTTGATATCTTAAAGCAAATCATCACAATTTTTTTATAATAACAATTGAAATAAAAGAACATACAAATATTTAAAAATAAGATTTTTTATATAATTGTTATTGATAATATTACAAATCACACTAATTGATTATAAAGTATCATTAATTGTTAATGAATTTTATTTTTAAAATATAAAATATTCATTTTATATATAAGATTTTTTGACGTACAAAAGATATGCATACATTTATATACATAGATATATAGTATTTGAAAGAAGATATATAAATAACATGTATTGATTAGTTTTATGGATATTTTCTACAACTTTCTCAAATGTATTGATTAGTTTCACATATCTTTTTTATCTAAGAAAACATATTAATGTATTCATTCTCCTCTTCTTACAAAATCAAGAAGAGAATAATAATTAGAATCTTATTATAGAATATTGATCGACATTGATATGATATTATACACAATATTTTGTAACTATACCCATGCTACACATTGGTATATGGAGCAACATAATATCTACATTGCTGAAGTAATTATGGAAGTAGAATCATTTATCAATTTAAATGATTTCCATAAACCACTAATACTCTCAAAGAAATTGCATTTGATTTAATATATTGTCAAAGCTCTCCATTGATTTCTCAGAAGGGTGCATGTGAATACCTTCATATGTTGTAACAACAACTCCAAGATCTATAGATAAGCATTGAATTTGCTTCTTAACATTACATGTTTGGTATGTGCAACGATAATAACTTCTTTAGATGTAAAATAAAAACATGCATATATTAGTTCTAAGTGAAAAATAAAAGCATAAATTTAAATACAATAATCTAAACATTTCTCTATTTTTATAGGAAATGACGAACCCCTAGATACAATGAAAATTTTGAACAAGAAGAACCAGAAGAAAAATCTAAAGAAGTCCTTAAACAATATTATTAACAAAAAATAATTCTACACAATTTTGTTGTAGCTATTAAAATTTATAAAAGGAAGTCATCAATAGAAAATAAGAATAAATTAGATTTAATCTGATTACCATTATTTTATTTTTAATATAGATTTCTAGGTCCTAATGTATTTAGTCCATTTTATTTCGTGGGAGCAACAAGTGCTATAGGAACACCACATGTGTATTCCCTTCCTTTGGATTTTCCTCTGAACATTTCTTATTTAGCAAAATTATTTTCTCTAGTTTCAACTGCGGTAAGGTAGTTCTTTTAAAAAATAGTTTTATAAGCACATTTTTTCAATGTAATATTAAACTCACATAATATAATATTATTTTTATTGCATATCTTTTGTGAATATTATTTGCACGTGTTTTATAATTTTCTAAGCATTTGATTTCTAAAAGTATTAGAGATATGGGGTAGCTTATGAGCCAAAGAAGATGTATGTTTTTGTTTTTATACATAGGAATTAATTTGCTATGAAAATTAGTTTTTTGGTGGAATTGTTGGATTATGGGAAAAAAATGTTTTCCATAGCCAAATTGAAATGGATGGATATTTACAACAAAAATAATATGGAACAAGTCATTCAAGTATAGAATCATTCCCAGTGGTATTTATATATTGGATATGGTCATTATTTGGTTTAAACTTGTGATTTAGCCTTTTCTCATTCAAGTGTAAGATGAGTCTTGTAAATCTTTGTGTGAACCTAAATTTGAATTGATGGCAGTTCTAGAGTTTGCTTGTTGTGCAAACTTATAAAATGTGTGCATGATTCCTTTGCATTTGGTTTGATATTTTATTGTACTGCATTTAAATATTTAATTTTCAAGGTTTGTTTACAAGTTATGCAAAAAAATAAGTTTTAAGGTCAAAAAATCCTATTACATTTATCCATTTCTAGTAGAATAAACTAAATGAATATAATTGTCTTCCAAATAGAAATATTTAGGTATAAAAACTAATTATTATTATATATTAATTTAAATTAATTTATTTTAACTTCTAGTTAATTGAGAATTATCAATTAGATTAAATTAGCTTGTTTATTATATCAAATGTATTAATGAAATTATTATTGAAATTCTATTTTTAAGAAAAATAAAATTAGAAAAATAGAATGAAATATGTGAAAATAAAAATTAAAAAAAAAGAGAGAAAAAACATAGGAATGACATAAAGAAAAAATATAATTCTTATTTTATTCACTTTTTACATTTTGGGAATTTTAATTTCCAAAACCCAATTTTGCTTCATGAAAAATAAAAATTGGAAGGATGAAAGAGAGGGGAGAATGGATTCCTTGCATAGGAAATTTGTTGGGTATAGTAAGGGAGAGTGTCAGATGTGTCTACTCCAAGCAAGATTCATCTCCATTCCTTGTGTGTATATTTGTGAGGTAAATTCCCTCGTTGTATTTAATTCTTAAATTTGGTTTTAAATGGATTTTCTCTATTTCCATGCCTACACTAGGTGGTTGCATATGTTCTTCTTGGTATAGGATAGAATTATATTTATTTCTTAGCTTAAATTGATATTTATTTAATTTTAAAAATATCCAAAAATGGAACCATGACTATGAAAAAACTTTTACAAAATTCCAATTTCTTAATTTTATTTGAAAAGTGAGTTGTTGGGCTAATTGGGAACAAAAGGGTATAATTAGAATTTTTATTTTTATTCCATTCAAAATTAATAAAATTCAAAGGGTTTTTCTTGAATTTCCTTAATGATTTTTTTTATATATGCTACAGTTTTTCATGATTAGAAAATAAGGGAAAATACATTTTATTGGAGTTGATGATTGAATCCATAGCTCCTAATAGTCAACTACAAGAAATTATCCTATCACAAACAAGAGATAAAAGCAAGATGAATGTTCTCAACAACTTAATAAATTATATTGATGCAATAGCTTGAATGTAAATTATAGTGAAAGGTGAATGCTTATAAAAGAAAAAAATTGAAACCTAGACCTAGACATGAGGATTTGATTAGATTGAGATAAGTGTCTTCATCTTATGCAATGAGATAACATGATCTAAGCATAGCTCAATCTAATGATAAAAAATAAATTCCTAAGTTTAACTTAAGTAATTAAAGTAAAAGGGCCTAATAATTAATTAATGATTAATTGATTATTAGGTGATCACATATTTACTCCCAACACCCTCCCTTAAGATCAACTTAGGGAGAAGTTGAAAAACTAATGAAGAATGTAATAATGGATGCAAAATGGGTCCCGACTACAAGGCCTAATGAGGTGCCCATGAACAAGCAACTAAAATATCTCATAACCTAAGAAAAGGAGAAAACCTGATGGGAAAAAACTCCTCTCCAAAAGAGGACAAAAGAAATGAAAGTGTACATGTGACAAAACAATGTAGGACTCAACATATCCCCCCAAGTGTATCTTTGATCACATAAGTACAATCAAGATCCCCCCATAGGAGAGAAAAGAAGAGACAATGAATCATCCCCATAAGGAAGTACCTTCTCTTCCAAAATTTAATGCTTATAAAAGAAAAAAAGAAAACCCTAGATGAAGGTTTGATTGGTTTAATACAAGTTTCTTCATCTTATGCAATGATACAACATGATCTAAATATATCTCAATCTAATAATAAAAAAATAATCCCTAAGTTTAGCTTAAGTAATCAAGTAAAAGAGGCCTAATAATTATTAAGTGATTACTTATTTACTCCAACACATTTTAGGCCATAATTTGAGATAAAATATTTTGTTTGATGATTAGTCTTCCTAATATTTTAATATTCTATATCTTTTGAGTATGTTATAAACAAAAAATTATTTTTTTATTAGCTTATTTCTCATGCCATATTGTTAGCAAGAAAAGGGGATTCACAAACTAGAGTTCTAAGTCCTAGAGTCTTGGATGTTATATTTAAACCCCATTATTCACAATACAAGAATGATCATATGTTTTGAAGTACATTGTGTCCTACTAAAATAAGAACATAAAAAAAATAGTGAACCAAAAAAAATCATGATTCAAATTTTATTACAAATGGTATGTGTAGGATTATCATGGAAAAAACAAGCCCTTAAGAGGCAAAAAATTCAAAAAAAATAGAGTTAGGCAACTTGACGTAAAAATTTGAATAAGTTATCTATATTATTTCAAAAATATGTAAGAATAGAATCTATAGAAAATTGAATTTAGTTTCTAAAATACTAGGTGTTTTTTTTTTTTTAAATTATTTGGTGAAAATTTGAAATTTCAATGTAGTAGTACTTAAATTTCAGGGAAAAAATAAGAATTAGGTTTCTGTCTGACCACCCTAACCATAATAAAATGATAACATTTTTTTATAAGATTTTAGATATAAGTAGAGGACTCATGTCTTGATGTGGTGCATATTTTTTTGTAATTTTTTTCCAAGTAAATATTTAATTATGAATTTTTATTACAACTTTTAAAAATATAAAACTCATATGTCTAACCACCTTAACTTTGTCAAAACTTCATGAAATTAAATTTTATTTTAATCCTATATTATAAGATAGAACGTGACACATGTTTTAGATTCAAAAAATGTGATACCATTTGAAAGTTATGATGTTTTTCAATCAACCTATCAATCAAGACTTTATTTCATAATTCAAATAGAAATGAATAATAATAATTTTATTAAATTCAAAGTAAAGAATAATTTATATTGGTAGAAAGCCAAGAATCTCCTTTTAAAAATCCCTTTTCATTTCCATCACCTTTTGGGTTAAAAAAATGTTGTCAGGCACATACCCTACACATACCCATAATATCACCACTTTTTGGCCCATCATGATCCTGCACATACCCTATAGTTGTTTTCGTATATCAATATCTATTCATTTATCAGTCTATAAAACAGTATCAAGAGTTCATCTCTTATAAATATTAATTCCTTCTTTTTCTTTTTTTCTTTATCTCTTCCTTACTTATTTCTTCTTCTTACATATTATATTTATTTTCTAAATTTTATATACATACTTATTACATTAGGTACATCCCCCTTAAATTATTTGTCTCTTAGCTTCTGTTAGAGATGGATTAGGGCTTTTCATTCTTATTGCACGGTGAAATGTGGTTGTCTATAGATGTTACTATGATTTTGCTCCTTCCTTGATAGACACATGGTATTTAATTATAAATTTTGGTATAGAAAGACTTAGGATTGGACACAAAATAAAAAATTAGAGGCTCTCACTATGATAAGTGATCGTATACATAAATGGGTAGAGAGTTTTCAATTAAGTGATAACTAAACTTCATGGCACAATAAATATGATTAGGTAAGACATTATGTGACATGATTTGTATGCTTGTAATGGCGAAATCATGTGTATATTGGCATGCCAAATCCTTTGAGAAGTTGTTGAGTGTAATAGGACATCATTATGCTCATGAGGTATTATTTATGCTTAATTTTTGTGTGGTTGGTGTGATATTTATATATGATGTGTTTAGGCCACCCATATTTTTGGAGATAGCTTGGTGTTCCTATACATGTCATTTTTTGGTATAGTTCCTAGGCTAAGATGCATGTATGGTAGTGTAACAATATCCTTGTGAGGACTTGATGTATTTTATTATTTTTGATGTATAGATTGAAGGTGTGATATCGCTTATGTATAAATTTCATGATTGGGATTTTTTTATGATCTATTTGTTTGATTTTAATTATTTATATTCTTGCATGAATTTTTTGGCATGTACGCCACCTTTTATATTATCATTATCATGTTTACCAAATGAGATATTCTATGCATTCATTGGATTTTTTGAAAATGAGATATTTTATGCATTTTATAACATGTCTAGATAGTCATGTTATTATGTATGGGGTGAATGTTAGTCTGCCTAATTTGACTATATCCTATGATATTAGGGTGGGCCTAAGGGAACTACATGGTTTAGTGGTGTTAAACCACCATTAGGGATCAACAAACTTAGAGTATTATTCTTAGAGAGCATGATGGACTCTAAAGGTATCTTATAAATTTGTATATCTCTCATTATTACAAATAGTAAATATTATAAATTGGGTCTTTGAGATTATTGTAGTAAGCTTACAATCCTATTAATTTTTTATGCAAGTTATGATCCGTCCATGTTTAGGATGGGACCCTTTAAACATAATAAATAGTTGATAGTATATTGTATTTTACACAACTTGTTTTATGAGGCTGTTAGTATGTTTAAAATGTTGAAATCATGATAATTGATTATGCTAGCTTCAACATATTTAATGTTTTTGAATTATTTTTATGGATGTAGTAGTGTTGGATCAAATTATTCCCATATAGGTGGCAATGATTGTAGTATTTCTCTCAGAATAAGTATTGATGTTGGTATCAAATAGGCATTGAATTTATAATGCTTTCATCATATTTGACTATGTGGTTGTTGTGGGTAAAATGTCTTATTTCATAATTTGTAAATTGGCTATGTGCTTATTATAGATGGTTAAATATGTTAAATCAACTTGTTGAATCATATTGAATTCGTTGCCAATAGTTGCATAGGGTGGATTGTACCCTTAACCATCCACCATCTCATTTACATGTGGGTGTGTCCACACAAGTTAGAGTGTGCTAGTTAGTTGTTTTGATGCATTCCATCATGTCTTGGGAATGTTCTACTTGTAACATTCTCTCATTTGGGATATTGTGTCAGTCGTGTGTGTTGTTCACATATTGACAATTTGAAGATCTCAAAATTGTCTTATGGAGCTTGTTCAATCTTTTGACAATTTATGGGTGGCCTAGAGTGGTTGTCCTTGTTAGTAGAGTCCTTGATGGAGCCTTGTTCAAATTCCTAAGAAGGTATCCTAATTTTTTTTAAAATTTGAATGTTTTAAAAGGAAAACAATGCTAAAATTGGATACTAGTACTATTTCTAGACACTATAGGGATATGATGTAGTCTATTTTGTGTTTTTGAGTCCTCCTAGGGTGTTATAGTCCTCTAAATTTCTAATACATCCATGGAGTCTTGGACAAAAGGTATTTCCTAAGATTTCTTGAAGAAAATTTTAATACAAAAGTTCTTACCCTTAGTATGTTGAGCCTTCCCATGCTAACACTTCATTGATGGGTGTTCTAATATGGAATTTATTCCATCCTTTATATTGGAGATAATTCCTTTAAATGAAATTGATCGGTTGTCCCTCCAATTGGTTGAGGGATTGTACCTCCTAGTTGAATAACCTCTTATGTAGGTTTCCCCCTTGTGTTTGGTTATCATTTTTATTTTTATGGAATGGATTGTAGGTATTTTTCACCCTCACGCTACTCCATTTTCTCACAAGAGAACAATCTTCATGGACTTATGTTTGATTTTCATTATAGAAAATGTTGCATCCTCTGATATGATCATTATGGCAACTCCAACAAAGCCAAAAAATAAAACCTAGCAAATCTCCTCTCACTATCCCTCTAAAACTTTATCTTCACTTGTATCTTTAATATTGAAAATAACACACATTGAAATCATTTTTTAACTTTAAATTTTTGACCTATTAACACATTTAAAAAATTATTAATGATGAAAATACCACCATATAATTTACATTAACATGCTTCACATTCATAAAATTGAAAAGAATTGATATAAATTTAATTATGTTATTATATAAGAAATAATAATTTCCATCTTTTTCTAGATTACATACTTAACAATTGAAAATACTACTATAACCACCAAATCTAACACACTTATCAATAATCACATCAATTGCAAAGAACACCTAATTTTCTAGCCATTAGTCATACATGATAGAAAAAAGATACTTTCTTTAAATTTTAAACAATGACTTCATAGATACTAGTTAACCCCATTTTTTTTTATGTATTTAAACCTTCCATATAGTTTATGATATAGTTGGATACTTGGAGAAAAGTTTGTTTTTATATCAAATTGGCATAAAATAAAATATTGAAAATTATATTTTAGAAAGAATATACTTTCATTAAAATCGTAATAATACACCATCATAATTACTATCAACTTTCTGCTCTTATTGGTATCATTAATGTTTTGTTGTATAAATCTAATATAAAAGAAAATCTTGTAAATTAAATTAATAATATTTAAATAGATTTTAATTTATTGTATAAATTGGTGAAAATGATATTTAAATGTTTTATTCTATTAAAATTGTAAGAATACATTTGTGTTTCATATATCACATGTATTTCAATACATAATTATTTGAAACATTGATTTTCTTTATATCTCAAAGTAAACCATCACAATTTTTTTATAATAACAATTGAAATAAAAGAACATACAAATATTTAAAAATAAGATTTTTATATAATTTTTAATGAATTTGTTTTTGTAAATATAAAATATTCATTTTATATATAACATTTTTTGATATACAAAAGATATACATACATTTATATGCATAGATATATAGTATTTGAAAGAAGATATATAAATAACATGTATTGATTAGTTTTATGGATATTTTCTACAACTTTCTCAAATGTATTAATTAGTTTCACATATATTTTTAATCTAAGAAAACATACTAATGTATTCATTCTCTTCTTACAAAATCAAGAAGATAATAATAATTAGAAACTTCTTATAGAATATTGATCGACATTGATCTAATATTATACACAACATTGTGTAACTATACCCATGCTACACTTTGGTATATGGAGTAACGTGATATCTACATTGTTGAAGTAATTATGGAAGTAGAATCATTTATCAATTTAAATGATTTCCATAAACCACTAATACTCTCGAAGAAATTGCATTTGATTTAATATATTGTCAAAGCTCTCCATTGATTTCTCAGAAGGGTGCATGTGAATACCTTCATATGTTGTAACGACAACTCCAGGATCCATAGATAAGCGTTGAATTTGCTTCTTAACATTACATGTTTGGTATGTGCAACGATAATAACTCCTTTAGATGTAAAATAAAAACACATATATTAGTTCTAAGTGAAAAATAAAAGCATAAATTTAAATACAATAATCTAAATATTTATCTATTTTTATAGGAAATAACAAACCCCTAGATACAATGAAAATTTTGAACAAGAAGAACTAGAAGAAAAATCTAAAGAGGTCCTTTAACAATATTATTAACAAAAAATAATTTTACACAATTTTGTTGTAGCTATTTAAATTTATAAAACGAAGTCATCAAAAGAAAATAAGAGTGAGTTAGATTTAATTTCATTACCATATTTTATTTTTAATATAGATTTCAAGTCCTAATGTATGTTTTATTTTCTAGGAGCAACAAGTGCTATAAGGACACCACATTCATTTTTGTGTATTCCCTTTGTTTGGATTTTCTTCTTTGAACATTTCTTATTTAGTAGAAATATTTTCTCTAGTTTCAAAGTAGTTCAGTTTAAATTTCATTAAATGTTTTACTTTTTACATCTAATTTTCTATGCATCTAAAGAAAATTCAAATATTTTTCCTCAATTATTACTTTCAATGAATTCTCTTATTAGCAACAAGTAGAAAATCTACTATTTTAGTATTTGATGCACTATGATATCACTATAATCCTTCATAGTTATAATTTTGAGCCCTTTTCTTCACTTGGTTTGTTAACGTGAGTTTTTACACATACAACAATAAATATAGTTTAATCATGGACATTTTATATTAGGTGGGGGTCCTATGATCCCTCTTTAAATTATAAAAAATAGTAATGATGATCATTTAATACCTTATTGTTTCAAGGGTTAGTTTATCAATATTATAAAGGTAGAAATTGTAAAGTGGTCTTTAATAACCATATCAAGAATTTATTTCAAATAAGTTTATGACTAACCATTACAAATTTATATCTGCAAACTTACTAAATTATTAAAAATATATATTCAAAATAAAATAACAATGAAAATAATTCCGATATTACCTCTAACAATATTCTATTTCACTATAATACATGCTTATACTAGAAAGTGCATATTCTATTCTTAGTCCTCCTTTCATACTTCAATTTTATGTGAGGACCACCCATAAGTACCATTTATTAATTTTATATCCATTTTATTGATCTATGACATTAATTGTGATGGTCTGTAATCTCAAAAAAACTAATTTCTC